>WJEZ01001643.1:0-16540 GCA_009869925.1 Thalassaphorura encarpata
TATCCTTATTGGAGAACGGAGGAAAGATCGACCCATCTGTCCCTTGGATTTTATTGCAAGTATCATCCTTCCAAACATCCATTTTCGGTTTTCCGTTCCAACTTATGATACGTCCAAAGTCAGCCAAATTAGTCTTTCCTGTTTTGACAACCCAGACCTCGTCAGCCGTTCCATTTCTCTATTATTATTAGACAAATACAAAAGTTGTGAAAACGCTTAATATATGCAATGGACAAATTCATTAATACATCATCAAAAAATCCAAAGTCACCATCCAACAGCCTTTCTGAGATTTTAACCTCATCTCCAAATACTTGAGTCACTGGCATGGACAAGAGTTCCATGTAATTTGCAATGGAAACCCCATCGAAAAGTAATTCACGAACAGAATTTGTTTGAAAAACTCGTTCTCCTTTCTCTGTCAACATATCATCCAGTGTGGTTAAGACAAATGGTTGTTTTGATAAATCCCAGGCCATCTTTGCCACTCCCTAAAATTTTAATTTCAATTTATCATTTCTTTCTAGAGTTTTTATAATTGGAGGTGCTAAATTCGCAAAGTGATTGCATGGCATAGCCAAATTAATTTGATTGGTCCAGATAATAGAAAAAGAGACGTGCTTTCGTCAAAGTTTTTGTATTCAAATTAAATTTGTCATTTCTAGCTGATCACCTGTGTTTTAACAAATAAATATCTGTTTCAAAGATGTGTAATGCAATTTTGATTACCCTGCAGACTTGGAGATTTGTTTTTCATCTCTGAGCAGAATAATAATAATGAAGTTTTTATTTACCTACCACAAATGGAATATTCAGAAGCGTGATTCTATCAGTTTCTTCACCATAAGATAAATCCGAGCGATAGAACCATGTTGTGCGTGGTCGATAAGAAATCTCTTCTTCAATTTTGCGTCAGGACAACTTTCATGCGCTTTTCCCTATAGAAGTGGAAAGTTACAGATTCTTTCATTTCGTATCACTTTTCTAGAATATTCTTTCGCATGAACGTAACCGGGCAAGGACAGTAATGAAAAACTCACTGGTAAACATATGGTCCCAATTCTTTTAGGATTGGTTTATCCCCGTTCACGACTTTGTCAGGATTCGTCACGTTGAAGAAATAAAATTTTGTAAAGACAGGAATTGGAATATCCGTCCAAATTTCCCAAAGTTGAGTTCCGGGCTCTAATCTTAGTTGCTAAAGTTTGGAATTTTTCATATTGAAATTATTTTCAAAACTAGATTTCCAATTTATCGTATTACCTTCATAATTTCCTCTGTTATGATTGTTGAGGCTATTCCGTAGCGCATGATTAAAGTCCCAATTAGGCAAAAAAGTGCAAACAGGCCAAACCTGGTCGTCGTTATTTTCATTTTTGGAAATATTAGAAAAGCTGGTTTATTTTCGGGCACAAATACTAGAAATGTACGTGTAAATCTAAAACTTCTGCCTCGTATGAGAGAATACCAGAGTGAAATATATTTTAATTCCAATCCATTCGTGTGTATGATTTTGATGATTGAAATGGTTGAGATGACCTTGAATTGCTAAATGGATAACTAGAATCAACAATGGGAATACAAGGACTAGTGGACAGTGGGCGTGATGGCGGCTGTTGCATTGAATAACTACAGTTTATTGTCATTGTCATCAAAACTAAACAAAGGTTGCATTTATTTGACAATTTTTAATTATAGAGGATATAACACATCAATAATGGATGATATAACATAAATCCAATTTAAGAGTACGTAACTCACTGGATTATTTATTCAAGCCATCCCCAATCCTGTTCCACAAAGTACGATGTAAGTATTAAGCACTAGATATCAGTAAATCTATGCAACAGCTGTAATAAATAATTTTTCGTGAATAATAAATAAGTTTGCAATTGCATGGGGCTTAAGACTACTTCTCATTTCGTCCTCGAAATATTCCGATTGGTTTCTCATTTCTTAAAACCTTATCTTTGATGATTCTTTTGATGAGATGCATAAAATTAGTTCCAGGTAACGCCATTTCTTCTGCAAACATCTGCTTGTATACTTCAGGGGGATAAGAATCAATTGATGGGATTTGAAAGGAGTAACTTGTCTCAGAACTTTCAGTGTTTCCTGGGTCTCCAAATTCAGATCCACCACTTCGACGACCAATCCGAGGTAACGCTTTGGAAGGGAGTTGAGTTATTTGCTATAGAAGAAATTGAAATTTGTATTACTTTAATTAAATTTGATAAATGGCGAACAAAGAAAGACTTAAACTCGAGGTTTGTTCATCATGATTTAACATTTACTGGGGAAATATAGGCAAAAATTAGAAGAACTCAACAATTTAATTTATGACTATCACTATATAATTTACTACTTTGGGCGGGATGGCTATACTAAATCCTTTAAAAAATTAGGCATAGCATTTCACCAAGAAATATAACAAAACATGTATTACCGAGCCTTTGAAATAATTCTGTGGTTGACATTGGATGAAATGGCTAAATAGGGCAACGATTGCAAAAACCAAAATCCAACAAAACACCAGTCCTGTGAAATGAACAAAAGAAAGAAAAATTATTTAAATCAAGATTTTGATGGTAAATAGGCTGACACTGGATGCTAAATTAGGTACACAAATAGACTAGAAAGTGGACAATAATAATTCTGTACTTACCTTGCCGTTTGGACCTCATATTGGAATCCGTGTGGAAAAAAGAAGTCAAGACACCTTTACTAGATACAAGGTTAGAAGGAATTATTTTCGCCAACAGGTTGTTTCACAGAAGAAAATGAACTCTAAGATTAATTTTTTTCGTCTTAAACTTGCACTTGTAGCATTCGTCTGAATCTTTGTAAATTGGTGCAGCAAAATTTTCCTTTTCGTTCCACTTGACCTGTGTATTCTTTCATTCAAAATGAACAATAAAAATCCAAATGAGAACTAACTTCTCACCTTCAGAGCTCAAATTGCTTTTATAGGCACTTGAAAAGTTCTTCAGAAGAACCCGTATAAAATTCTCCTTTCCCTACCTTTCTCTTGCTTTCCCTTACTCTAAAAATTGAAGTGAGCACAAAAAAATAAGAACAAACAAAACAGGACCCTGAGGTATGAAATAAAAAAAAACAAGCGAGGTCGATTAGCGCGTGCCACTAATTAAACGTATATTGCCTCTCCCACATCTTTTTTGTTTCGTCGTCATTATTCGAGTAATAAATCAAGGACGGCAAAAATTAATTAACACATTTGTACGTCGTATGTAGTAGTACGTTTAGTTTACGATTCAGAAATGTTTTTATTACCATTTGATTTGCTTTTGACATCATCAATGCTAATGCAGGCAGGCTGCATTAGGAAACACTGCCGAACCGAACAGGGCATGCATGCATAAATTACAGTAACAAGTACATCATCGGTTCATCGACCGGTAAAACATCGAGATAGAGAAAATGCGGGGATCATAACGGTATTTTAATTTATGACGGTTTCATACAATTGACCTATTTAGTCGTTAGTAGGAATTGTCAGCCTATACATTCAGATGCTAGGGAATATTTTAAAAGCTCTATTTGACTACTTGATCACAATTTTTCCACAGCGTTTATCATAGGTCAATTTGATTTGTGTTGTTTAAATTTATGCAGTCATAAATAGTACACTGAAATTCAGGATGATGGCAATGAGATGAGATGAGAGAAAAATGGGACAAAAGGAAGCCAGACATTTACACGAACGCAACCCTGGTTGTTGATTCCATTTTGATTTTAATGGGAAAAGTTCATCTGGCCTCCAAAAGAAGGGAGGAGCAAGCTTCCATCGCAATTTCACAAAGAGCCCCCAGAGATTTCCCATTCCGATTGTATTCTCCAGCCCCCTCTGACCCTCCTCCGCCTTCTGAATCAGAGAACAATGCTTTAGTAGCTCATAAAACCCATTTCGCCACTATTACGAGTTAATTACAAACATTTATAAACTATGCCCACAATAGAAATGAAATACTCGACTATTTTAACTCAAACCATTTGGAGTTGAAACTTTTTTATACGCATTTATTTTTTTGCTTTGGCTTTGTTTGTAAATTTCAAGGTGTTGAGGTTTGGCTGATGACGACGCGATCAGTTCTTCAAAACTTTTCACCCATCCCCAGGATGTGACGTAAGCCAAGTGTAGCGTGGGGTGATAATTTGTTCCAATGAAACAAATGAATTGAAATATGGCGTTTTTATTTTCTAATAATAATTTACGGCCTAGTTCCTCTAATAGAATTTATATGAGTAGTGATAAGAATTTGTGCGTACCGGAATTACGTTTTCCAAAAATGCTTCCATTGAACGGCGGTTTCCGATAATTACCCGTAGCTTCCACCCCGTTCTTCTCTGGGATGATCACCAACACCAGGAGCAAAACAAATCCGAGGAGAAATAATGCAGTTTTGGCCATTTTTGAATAGTATGAAAAAACTTGCTAAAGTAAGTGGTTTGGTGACTGGCTGGCTGGCTGACTGGGTTCAGAAGAGACAAAGACAAAGAATTTTGTTCGTTCGTTCGCTCACAAAGACTCAAGAAGTTGACAAAGATTTTGGAATGATTTTCATTTTATATACTCATCCCTGGCTTGCTATCCCTTGTGAATTCGCTCGTGACGAATTGTATGTATGTATGCAGAACGTATGTGCACATGGCTTGTTTCACAAAATGATATTTTGGTGGATAAACCAATTGTCTATCTTTGGCCCTATCTCCCTATTCGATCAAATCAGAAAACACAGCACAGAGCTGAAACAACGCCCGTAAAAAATTCCGGCTTCCGAGTTTTTCCTTTTTTGATTGAATCCTAACTCGATTAAGATGTGCGCAATCAAAAGTTCACCCACGTATTGTCCTTGTATGTTGTTGTTGAGACTGGGATGGACAATCCTTGTGGGAAAACAAACTTATTCCAGAATCCAAATCCAATACTCTTGCCTTGGACAAAGAAAAGAATTGAGACCGAGTTTTTCCTTTTTTGATTGAATCCTAACTCGATTAAGATGTGCGCAATCAAAAGTTCACCCACGTATTGTCCTTGTGTGTTGTTGTTGAGACTCGGATGGACAATCCTTGTGGGAAAACACACTTATTCCAGATTCCAAATCCAATACTCTTGCCTTGGACAAAGAAAAGAATTGAGACAACGGAGCGAGCATCATAGGTGAAATTGAATGACAATCCCATGGATGAATCCGTTGACATTTCCCTCTCATCTTCGTCAAACGATTTTTCTCACGAAGTGTCGGAAGCCTTGGACAAAGAAAAGAATTGAGACAGCGGAGCGAGCATCATAGGTGAAATTGAATGACAATCCCATGGATGAATCCGTTGACATTTCCCTCTCATCTTCGTCATACGATTTTTCTCACGAAGTGTCGGATTTGTATTATTCTGTGCTAATAAAATTATTTTTCTGTCATAGGCAGTGGGAATATCTGTTTTAAGAAACATGTCCGTTTGGGGTATTGGAAAATACAATTAGAGCCAAGGTGTATTGTCCTATTTTCTCCTGAAAGCGTGGGCTGCAGGTCAAGCCAGAGAACCTTTAGAAATTTAATCAGGCATGAAGGAAATCCTTTGACGAATTGAACTCAGAGTTCAATTGCATATGAAATCGTCATTATAGACTGCAGACACGCATCGCCACTAAAAGGATATCGGCCTACGCAAGTCTATTTAAAAACTTTTTTCACATCACTGTAATAAATTATACGTGAACATTTCAACTAATCTGAATGTGGAAAAACGACTGGTTCCAATGCATCCTAAGGTTTCAGATTTCACTATTTTATAGAAATTGGAGAACTAAGACTAAACCTCAAATGCAGGTTTCAGGTTTCATAATAACTGGTACACATTGTGCCGCTAATTCGTCTTATTGTCATATATTTCTGGAGTTAGATTCAGATTAATATAATAAACTCTGTCATTCTCCTATCGTCCTATCTCCTTTAGTTTTAATTTAAAAATTCATCTACCAAAATGTATTTGGAATTCTAAGTCTTACATTTTAGCCTTCATATCCAGAAAACGTACTAACTGATTATGGCATCATATATTTTTATTCCCGCGGGTTCATATAAAAAAATTAACAGTTCCGCTTTCTTCAATTTAACAATTCACAAATATACAACTACGAAACGGTATTCGAGATTGATCAATGTTTGGAGAAGCTAAATTATAAAAATATTAAAATAAAATAAAAAAAACCGGCCTGAAATTTCATTACTTCCATAATATCATCGTAGGTTTATTCAACTCTAGAAAATGATTTCTCTTGATTACAGATATTAACACATGTCCACAAAGAAAATTTTTTAATTTGAGTAGGAAAGGAATGGGGGCTCCAAGAAAATTTTTGATTCGTAGTTTGAGTTCTAGGGATGCAAATAGATTTATAAATCGTCATAAAATCTCAACCTTGACCCTTTCAGAACAAGAACAAGTGTACTATGATTATGATAGAATCTAGCGTAACCGTGGTACGCATAAAGCCGAAGAGACAGAGTGTGGGATCTAGTAAACCCAAGTAAAAATTGTTCTCTGCTCCTGAACTACAATACATTTTCTACCCTCAGATGGCAAACCGGGCGGTGCTTGTATACATGACATTAGGCTTGTTCGGAACAAAATCATCAAATAGGAAAGAAAATTATTTGCCTGTTATTTTCTTATCTGCCTGGGGGTAAAAGTTTATGTTCAAGTCTGGTCATTACCAAAAAATTTAAAGTTGAATCGTACAAATTGTAGACAGGAGAATCGTAACTTGTGCGACAGGACAGGATTAGGGAAGCGAATTATTTGCTATGGAATTGAACAAAATAAAGTTGAGGATTAGATCAAACAACTGTTTTAAATTAATATTTTTTGCAAGATGTGAGTCAGGCTTAAAGATCAAGAGGCAGGAAGCTGAAAATGATTTGATTTCTTCTTACTCCGAGAACGTTTGATTAATTCAACAGATTTCATTTTCACAATAAAAGAGAGAAAGTGAGACTAATTTCTCCACACTTTCCTTTAAACATTTGTTTCATTCAGCCCATGCCCTAGTAGAGAAAAGGAGGCATGGACAGATGAATAATGAATGGGTTATCTCTCTGAGAACTCCGCTTTCTCTGACGCGATTCACTTTCACCGCCGTTCACCTCATTCCTTGACTTTCTCTTCTTCCTTCCTCCGAAAGAATCTGTCTCTTCCTCTTAATGATAATAGAATAGGAGTTTCTCAGACACATCGATTAATCATCTTCTCGAACGTGCGGGACTAGTCAAGTTTATTTTTTCGCTTCTTCCTTCCAAGGAGAAAGCAACAGCAGAAAATCCAATCTACCCTGATCTCTTTAAGGTATCTCCTCCGCTTTACAAGGGAAATTCTCTGGTGTTTGATCATATGTGGTTAGATACTTTTATTTTACTCCATGAATGACTAGTTAGGTAATGTCGTTTCGCTTTAGCAAATTCTTGAAAGTATTTCACTTACTTCAGAAATCACTACAATAGTGTCAACACGTATACGCGTATCAAATCTTTAAAGTTTTTTTGCTATTTAGGAACTTTCCCTTGTAGTGGTACAAATGCCCACTACAATACAACACAGGATTGTAGAAAAGAGTATTACTGGGGAAAGGGAGGAAGACTGATGTAATCTAAATCAAACCTCATTTCATTCTGTTCGTGTGCAATCAGTTCCTGTGCTTTACTTCACTTCACTTCTTGCCTTTTCTTTCCTGGCTATCAAGACCAAGAAGTGTTTTACGCCAGTTAAATTGCTACTGTTGGATGAAATGGCACGGCCATCGCCATGCTATTGCTTGAGCCTCTCTATCCATATAATCCAGCAGAGCCAAAGGTCACTAGGACATTATTAATTCCCTCTTGCTACAAGGCTAAATTTGACACTTTCATTTGGTCGTCTGTATCGGCTAGATTCTCACTCTGGTCGAATTATTAAAGTATTTATATTAGTTACCTTAATAATTTGGGCTCATTTCCTCTAATACATTGATAAAATCCATTTTCCCTATAAATTGCTACTGTTGGATGAAATGGCACGGCCATCGCCATGCTATTGCTTGAGCCTCTCTATCCATATTATCCAGCAGAGCCAAAGGTCACTAGGACATTATTAATTTCCTCTTGCTACAAGGCTAAATTTGACACTTCATTAGGTCGTCTGTATGTGTACCGGCTAGCTTCCCACTCTGGTCGAATTATTAAAGTATTTATATTAGTTACCTTAATAATTTGGGCTCATTTCCTCTAATACATTGATAAAATCCATTTTCCCTATCAACATATTCATTTTAGCTAAACGTTCTTATGATTAACCAAAATTATTACTGCAAGGCTTCAATTTAGTCGGAACTCTCTAAATCAAGTCTGTGCGTTTTTCTGAGATTGAATCACAACCTTGAGTGGATGAGTCAGTATTAATTGAGGGATTGCCCGCTGCGGATGTATATATTGAGGGGAGAGTTTTTTTGGTTTCATTACTCACGAAGTACGGGCGTAGTGAAGAGAATGATAGACGAAGGTATACAAGTACATGGCTTTGATTAAATGGTTAATCTAATTGGTGAGAACGGACGAAGGGAAGACTGGAATGGAACGAAGTGGACATACGAGCAGACCCGGGTTGAACAAGATGACTAATCCCATTAGCAAATAAATGTCGGCGTGGCCATCCAGGGCCATGTTGGGAGTATTAAGATGAAGATTAAACCAATTCCGTTTTTGTAAAATCAAGTTTCAACGCCGAACACTGGTACGATAAAATTGTGATATTTGTGGTTTTATATTTCCCAAATTTTGTTCTAGAAATATTTGATATTTCAGCTCTAAGGTCCGAGAATTTTCATTAAGGTGCCAGACTCCGATCTGGCGAACAGTGATATAATATCAGAATCTTTCGCTTTGCGAAGACTTTTAGATTGTTGCATGCCTGCCTTGCCATTCCATTGCGTGACGAAGCCACGGAACCTGCCTCTCCTGTCATTCCGTCCATGATGACTTTGCTCCTCTTGGCCAAGCCAAGAGAAAATCCTTCCTCACATCACACGATGTAATAATAGGAGCTCAGCTCAACTCGGAAAAAGAAATGAGTAATGTTCGGTTATCATTTGATTCCTGAGGAAAAGGAAAAAAGTGATATATAAAGCCATGTTCTTGGTTCAAGAGCATGGCACCATACCAGAAAAAAAAATTTCTCCGGGAAAAGCACAGGTGAAGTAGGGTAGGGGAAAGTGTATCTAGTCTGCCATGCCAAGGGGAAAAGTAAAGAAGACGCAATGCTAGATGCTAGCTCTAACATGGGACAATAAATCAAGGAGTAAAAGCCAAAAAGCTATCCTATCTTCTCATAACAGCTTCGACCACTCCTGTCCACCAGATCTCCAACCCAACAAGACATCTCAAGTTGCTATTAAATGGAGAATCGCTCCGACTCAAGGGTCATTTAATGTGGGTTGATGGCCATTGACGACAGTGTATGAAGGCCCATTACCATTTCTGCAAACGAGAATTCTTTGAGCTTTTCCATTCAAGAGGAAAAAGAGGAAGAAAAAGATGAGTAGTTAATAAGTTTTACACCTAGTTTTATTTCATTTGCTTATTATTACGACACGACTAGTTGCGCTGGAGTCAGAGTAATTGGAAATTGCTGCTGTGCTGTGTTGAAAGTTATATTTGAAAAATACGCGTTTTAGCCCAAATTCCAAGATTCTCAATCCGGACTGCATATTTCATGTCCTGAGGACAGATTCGGCGCCTAGTCGAATTTAAGACTTTTGAGTCATCACGGCCATTACCTTACCTGCATCTACATCATTTGCCTTACGAAAATTCTTGTAATTTTGGGAAGACACTTGTCCTAAGAAGAAGCACAACTCTGGCACTGGCACTAATAAGGCACTGTTGTGGTTTTGGTCCAACTCATGTCAGGTGCATTGTCTGAGTCGGTAATGGCATTGGGAGTAGTGAATAGATGAGAGTTTGAGTCTTGAATTGAAATGCTGAGAGAGTTCCCACAGGCTAATTGGACACGGAGACCATTGATTCCCACAGCAGCCCTTGTAAAGAAAAGTAAGGACAAGGTAAGAGAAGGAAGAACGTACTTACGAGGCGCTGAGCCATCTTCGCTTTTATATTGCTCTTCCCCGGAGAGGTCAACCGACACTGCTGCCTGCTTCGAGTCTGAGCCTGAAGACGTAGATTTAAGATTTAACCGGTCTTGTGTCTCAGCGGGTAGAATTCAGGAAGTCTGTGAAAGTCACACACAAATCAAATCTCAAGATTCGTTGGGCTGCACATTGTGGCATTGAAAATTAAATCCTCCAGCTGAAATTCCTGTTGAATCAGTAGTTGTAATTGTGTGTCTTATACAGAAATAGACGTAAGTATTCTGCCTTAATTTTAATATGGTACACAAGAACCGACACATTTTCCAGTGCTGTTCTACAAGGAGAAAAAAAGGAGTTTAAATGTTATTTTTCTTTCGATGTACCGTACTTGCAGCAAAATCCCTTGGGGTGAATGAATTAGGAAACAGATAGTGAGTTTAGTCTCTGTCGCATTCGCATCCCTCGGAATGGCACATGTTCAACAAGGTTATTATTTTAATGATTATCCTAAATTCTTACACATGGAGAAGATCACTACAAAATTTTCGCCGGCATCGGTTCATTCACTCTCGTTGTGAGATTTACGAGCAAAATATCTTAATCATAATGCTGGTTGATGCCGTTCTCCTTGGCTTTGACGGAATTCATTTACTTTTGGATTTGTGTTTTACGCACAATTTAATGGTCTAACAACTTGAGCGGCGTTTTTCGTTCATTCTCGCATTAAAGCGAACAGATTTTGATGATTTAATAAGAATTTCGTTCCCGCATGGAATTTTCTGAAATTACAGATTACTCACTGCGTATTTTATTACCGACCGCAGAAATGGCTACATCAATTTTTATGGGTAATGTAATAATGAAGAGGCAATGGGATTTCTCGTTCTAGTTTATGACAATTGACTAAGTAGCAAGCTTATCTTGAGATTTCATATTTTATTTATTTACGGTGTTGGAAAATTCATGCAGATTTCACTCGCTCTGTGAGATTTCTTCCGGAGCTGGTTCACGGATGAAATGATCGTGAAATAACCCCAAGGAAAGATGATAAGAGAAATCTAAAATTATTATGACATTTCAATGTAAAATTGTGTCCCTTCTTCATCCTGCGTATTTTCCCAAAAAACCGGGACTCGTCTAAATCCAAAGGTCTCGCCTAGACTTGGGTTAGCTGAATTTGCACCAGGAATAATGCAAAGGATGCGGTGGGCTTAGCTAGCTTCACAATTGAATTAGACTACACTGACGACTGAGGGGCAATGGAGTGGAATGATAAGCCCTCGCTTTCTCTGCTCCAGAAAATTGTTCAGCCTTTCGAATAAAATTTCCATCGTCTCCGGTTGTCAATCTTAGCTATCGCATGGATCCAAGAATTTCAGTCTAAGGCCTAAACCGTACTGTATACTCAAGAACATTGACGCAAAATTAAAATGTTAAGATTGGAAGAAATGTGACATGCATGAATTCAAAGTGTTTATATAGTTAATCGGATTTTATTCAGTGTATTGTTTTGCAATAGTAAGCACGTTTCTTTAATCGTAATACTAGTACTAATGATTATTTTATGGAAGGACATAAGAACATTTGAATGAAATGACCATTTGAAATCCGGTGGTCAGATTGTCTTGAATCGTCCTAAATGTCATCAGACGCTCTGTTGGATATGTAATTGCTAAGAGACTTCGTGGCAGTAGTTCCCGGGGAATGGATGTATTCGCTATTTTCCAAATAGATTTTAATCTTGCAGGGTTTTAGAGTAATGGGTTCTTTCAAAATTTTAGAGATGATGAGCGGGATAGAATTCTCGGACATATTTTCAAAGGGCGAGAAGCTATCTGGATCCAAGGCATCAGAAATGGAAATTATCTGGATGATTTTCTGAGCCAACGCTTGACAAAGTGACGAGAGAGGTACTCCATAGCCATAACCTGTNTTAGAGTAATGGGTTCTTTCAAAATTTTAGAGATGATGAGCGGGATAGAATTCTCGGACATATTTTCAAAGGGCGAGAAGCTATCTGGATCCAAGGCATCAGAAATGGAAATTATCTGGATGATTTTCTGAGCCAACGCTTGACAAAGTGACGAGAGAGGTACTCCATAGCCATAACCTGTTCTCAGCTTGGAAAGTTTTAGCATTTTGAGTCCAGTCCATTCCCTTGTCATTAAATTATTTGCATCTTCGGAGATCAACGTCACGCCGTAGAATCGAATTGATTGGAGAGAATTCGGGAGCAAAGATGTATTGCGTATCATTGGGTTAGAAAAGCGAGTGCCGATCACGGTCAAGAATCTTAGGACGTTGCACGCAGCCAAAGTCTCACAATTCAAGAAATATGCAAATTTGACCAATAATTCAATACTAGTTAGAGTTGAGCTGTTCTTCTGATATAAATCTCCGGGTATCGGTTGAACTAATAATGTGTTTGTATAGTGACGCAGACATTTTTGTGTTTGAATCAAAGGATCCAATATTTCCCATATATTATGTTCAGCTGCACAAGCAAATGCATCCAGCGTTTGAAGTTTTATATTTTCTACTTGTTTTGGTGAAAGAAGTTGGACAACTGGTAATGTAATATTTGGTGTCAACCTGAGCTTCGACTCTAGGAATCCGAATTTTTTCACTGTCTTTGCATGTTTTCCCAAAAAGTGAAGGATGGCTTTGATGAGAATTCCTTCATTTGTTCCGATCAATGGAATCCCAATCAGGAACAGTGTCTTCACTGATGGCAAGTTCATGTCCAGAAGTAAAACCAAGAGATTCGAAGCAATCAGATTATGATTTTCCAATTTTAAACTCTTCATGAAATCTTCCAATCGGTCGTCTCCGCAAATCGTGAATTCCTTTAGCTTTGGAAACTTCATGATAGCCTTGTCAAAACTAAAGGAATTTAGTGAAGACATATGAAGACTGAGCGTGGTCAAGTTTCCCAAGGGTGGAATCAAATTATTGAAATTGGACAAGCTGATTGGTCCAACGATTCTAATGGTTTTGACCAAGTTCCATTTTAGAAAATTGGGAACCTTTTCCTCACGAATGTTTCCCAGAACACAGTAGTTGACCCCAATCTCTCCGATTACATCTACGCTGGAGAATTGTTTTGGAAATTCAGTCAATGCTACATTAGGAGGGAGTGACCCAATCACTCGTGGGTATCCAATGGTATCTCCGATAATTTCCTTCCATTTCCTGCACACTTGTGCACATACACAAGGGCAGTAATGTGGCTTTGTCGTATATTTCAGAATTAGAGCAACCAACTTTTGAAACAGAAGAAAATAGCACATAAGATTTTGGAAATATACCACTGATTCTTGGAGTTGTCGATTCATAAAAACAATTGTAAACTCTTACCTCATTTGGAAGGTCATCCATTCTACTACGGCTTTGTGATGATTTTTGATTCAATCAAATAATTTGCTAGATTTTCATACAATAATCTCACACGTTTCAGAATAATCGGAAATTCCGAACAATGAAATGAACAACTTTTCAAATTGCCCAATTGAAAATTTTCAACATTGGATTTCTAAACTCCAAACACATTTATATTGTCTAAGCAACAGAAGCCAAATTCAATTCAATGCTGATTTGTAATATGTAATACAGGGCATGGCATGGCACATATTTTTTTCCTGTAAAGGATTCATCCACTAAATTGAATTAACGAGTAAAAACAAGTCGTATTTACGCTGAGATTAAACCCATTCCTTGCTCTAGTTGCTTTATAATCTGCTCAACTAATCTTAATCTAATTACTGTCACCTGTGCTGTGGCGTGACAAGGAAAATAAGCAAAAGCCAGAAGACATTAATTCAACGCAGCTCATCCAAGAGATAAGAAGAGGACAGACACGATTACCTAATTTGAAATAATTATTACAAAAAATATGGATAACTGGGGTAGACAAGCAACCTACTCGTGTAACGTGTAACAGCACGGTAGACAAAACAAAACAAAACAAAACACAAATTACAAATATGATGTACGAGCAGTTGATTAAAAAAGATATGAAATTGTCATATTACAAGAAAAAAATGTCATCAAGGATGCAAAAAGATGCCGCGGTGGCCGCATTCACATTACTGAAGTTCATTCAGTTCTTTGCAGAGTGACGAGTGACACAGATTACAAGCCTCTGCATAGCATGGCATTACAGTGCATTTTGTATTCCGTCATCTCTGCGACTTCAGATTAATTTAGCGGAAAGCTTAATTGGATGATTAGAAGGGGAAAAGGAGTGGGCGACCAGGTATGGGTCGTTCGTACTATTCGTAATTATAGGGCTCAAGAATTGTTCCGATTTCACAGGGAGCTGAGTACCTGTATGCTCTAGCCTGACTTTTTTTGTGTAACATTATNCGTTCGTACTATTCGTAATTATAGGGCTCAAGAATTGTTCCGATTTCACAGGGAGCTGAGTACCTGTATGCTCTAGCCTGACTTTTTTTGTGTAACATTATTTCTTCCCTCTGATTTACGGATTTCGCCATAAGTCAAAAAAAGGTTGGTTGAGCTTTGACTTTGATTACAGCCGAACAACAGGAACTTTCCATTTCAATCCTTCATCCCCATGCAAATTGCTATCCAAATGAGCATTAAACTCATTATTCGCTTGATTTCACTCCAAATGCAGAGCAAGGCAGAGCAAAATCACAACATTCTACTGCGTTGCTTTGTTTTTGCTGAGGCGACCAGTGCAGAGAAAATTGAATCTCAGGAATACAAATTAGTGGAATCAAATAATAGAAAAAAGATAGGAGGAGAATGTAGAAAGTTTAAAGGAAAAAATAATGATTGAATGTACGGATGACAATCCTAATTAGATTTTTGGTGAAGATTTGCATGTCTTCTGGTACTTTATCCTGATAGATGTGTCATGCATTCCAATTTGCAAAACTCCTTGTTTTTGTTTTGGCTACTGGCAAAGGAGTATCGTGAATCCTATATGCCTTGTGTGCTGTGCTAATGCTATCGGAAATATTTACGATTTCTTTAAAATGCACTAACAAGATGGCTAATGTCGTATGAAGAAACAGCTCATTAAACCTATGACCTCTGCTCTAGTCAAGTCAAGTTGCTCCGAGCTGTTTCTTGCAGTATTCACAATTTTGATTTCTAAATTTGGAATGGTGCAGTTTGCCAACTTGGGCCAAATCCGCCTTTGCCCTCATTTCTACTTCAGTTTTTGTTTCAATCCGAATTTCTTGCAAATACAATATAAAAATGTTCCGGATTGTAGAGATAGAGAAATGTTATTTTAAGTTCACGGTCCTAGCCAGAATGGGCGTCTCGTCACGATCCATTGTAATTTACATTCCCAGTTAGCCACAGTTTGATCCTACCTTGCCCAAGGCAAAAAAGCACAACGGTTGCAGAAAATGCATTTACATTCTTAGCTTAATTGTATTCGCATTTCTCATTGCATTTAGTTTGCATTGTAATCTTCCCGCATTCTTCCTGTACTTGTGACATTAAAAACAGTTTAGCAAATTATGTAACGACTTTCTGAACTCACCCACGACATGATTCGTATAATTTGTGATGGATGTAAACTAGGTGTGAAGAGGAAAAAGTTTAAAATAAAATAACAGGACCACCCTCACCCTGTTTTTTATGGTTTTTCCATTAACGAGCACGGGTAATAAAACACAGAATGATCCTGACCATGGCAAAGGTAATTTTCTGCAAAATACATGTCCTAATTTTTTTACAAACGGCAAAAAAACCAGAGCCATGTAATTTTGGCCAACCCACCCAGTGTAGTGGATTTACAGCTAACTGTCAACTCTTGGCCGTTGTCCCTGCAATGCACCCATTATGTAATGCCCACCTTGGGAGCAATTCATTGTACTTTATTCAGTCAACAACAATTAAATACATTGTTTCCTTTTAAAATTAAACTGTGGGAGGAAGAGATGTGATAAAAAGTTTAATAAACTGACTCTTCGCTTCCTTGCACTTAAAAATGGCTCGTGGCAACGTTCCGTTAACGGATTATCTATTTCTATTTTTAAGGAGCTTCAGCTTTTAGTGCTATTGTAAAATTAGCCGCAAGGTAACAAAAACGTTCCTTGGCCTGGCCTAAGCCTTCAGGTGCGACATTCAATTATCCACTCAAGTTGGGTAATGGACAATGCATTACACAAAAGATGACACCAATGCTTGCAGTCATTCAGCCTGTAATGTAACTCATTCAAGAAGGATAAGGACAGAATTAATTCCGTGTGCTTGTCCTTATTAAATAGTTATTAATATAATTCAAAATGATTTATATGCGGACCTCAAGGAATATATGACTAGGAAGTAGGAATATTAATTTGCCACCTGTCCTGTTTATACTTATGAGTCACTGTAATTAAAAATCAATAATATCCAGGTCTACACTAGTCAATTCGATTT
>WJEZ01001644.1:0-16540 GCA_009869925.1 Thalassaphorura encarpata
TATAGAACACGCAAGGATTTCGAAATTTATTTTTCATTTCTCATTACCTCATGTACGTGAACTCTGCCCTGAATCCTATCATCTACGGGTTGAAAAACGATAATTTACGTAAAGAATTTCGAAATGCTTTACCAAATTGTTTCAAGATGAAAAAACAAGTCAGTATTTCCACTGTGTATCGCAACGAGCAGCAAGGTGGGCAAGAACAGCAGCAGCAAGGGAAGAAAATGAAAAAGAAAGGCTATTTCAGAAACTCAATTCATTTTCAACAAGAACCAAAAATCCCAAAATGGGTCAAAACGTCAGAGACCTACGATCCATTTTCATCCAAGGAAAAAAGAATGGCAAGTTTAAATTCATTCGAAAGAAGAAATTCTGCTCTGGAGGATCTTGGACTTCCAGTTCCAAAATCAGGGATGAGTTATTTGGGTGACAGTTCTTGGGATGGAAATCTAATTTAAATGTGTAGGTCTGATGGATAAATGTAATGCGGAACATACTTATTAGCCTAACTAACATTAAACATTTCAAATTGGACGTTGACATCTTTTTTTTCATTAAGTAACCCAGTATATTTAAAAATTCAAAATGCAACATAAGAAATAAGTTCGTTTTATGCAGAAATATAGTCGCAGTGGTAAGATGAATATTTGTCAATATGGCAGTAGGAGGAAAAACGAATACAGGTTTATAGATTTTATTACTGGATTATTTAATTTTATCAAGTTAAAATTATAAAATTATAAGATAATTTTGAGTATAACTCTATGTGTTGCTAATATGTCCAACATATCGGGAGGATTTCGATTAAGACTTGAAAAACTTTTTGGCAAGCTAAAAGGTGAAAAAAATTCAACTCAGTTTTATTTTCAATATAGTATAGTTGAAAACAGAAGCATTTCCTGGATTAGAAGTAAAATTTTGCTCAATTTGCGCTTGTTCGACTCCTACAAAAAGATTATGCATCTCAAACTGACGCCAAGTGAGAGGCCCTTGAAACTTGATTATGAGTTGTTCAATTGTAGATTTAAATTCTGCGTTACACAGGGCAGAGTAAAAATTCCGCTGTCCTTCATCACGCATATTTACGCAAAGCTCAACTGTAAAGGACTTGATTCTTGGAAAAATCGTTGACAATCGAGTCAACGTTTGCGTATCCATTTCATTGTAGTGAATATCCAACTTTTGAACTGTTGTACAAGGCAGTTGCGGAGCCAAAAACTATTTTGAAAATAATTAAGATTACCGAATACTTATTACACTCAATTACTTATGAAAGACTTAATCACCATAGATTGAAAATCCAAAGGACCTTGCAGGTTTAGGACTCGCTCATTTGCCACAAACTTCAATCTTAGGTTTTTCAGGTTTGGAAATGTTTCGGAATAAATAATCGGATTTTCATTTTGAACTTGGTTGAGTGGGTCTTCGTTTACATTTTCTTCATCGGATTCTTCCTCAGCGTCGTGAATGAGCTCCCCAGTTATTTTCATTAATTTAAATGTAGTTAATTCAGGCATTCCTCAAGGAGGAAATTGGAAAGCAGACCCAGACCAAGGCAACATCTTCAACTTATTTCCTTGGTAGCACAAATATTTGTATATTCCTTGAGTTGGTAATTCTCGTTCCAAGATGTTATTGACAGTAGCATTCGCACCCGCATAAGTAGTAGCTCCACACAAATTTACAATTAAGTACTCGAGCACAACTCTTGCCTTCACCATAATTTCAAACTCTCCCTTCTTGACTTCACAAATGTGAAAGAATTATTATAAACTTTTGATCATTTCATATTTCTGGAATAATTCAATCGTTTCTCTAATTTGCGCACAATCAACAGTGCATATTTTGAATTCATTTCTGTTTTCTGGAGGAATTTTGCTGAGGATTGATTCCAAGACGTTTAGGTTATGTAACCCTTTTGTATTTGTTCTTGACAAATTCTTATCACCGTAGGAAAAATATTTGAGGACAGGAAGGTTAAAGTCCACATAGGAAAAACTCATCGGGAAACCAAATACTGGATTGCCAGATGATGAAATGCTGAGCTTAGTTAAATAATTTGATTGTGATCGAAGGATGGATTCCAGATGAATTGGCGAATTGAACAAAACAAAGTCGAGTGATTGAACTCAATGCTGAAATATTTGGAAAAATCTGTCCATCTCATAACCCATCTGTATATCATTTGACGGAGATGACCTTAGAAACATCTTTAAACGAGTAAACATAATGTTAGCTTTCGATTTCAAAAAAAGTATCCTAGTATTCTTGAATGGTCTCAACGTACTCAAACACCACATATTTCCTGCAATTCCAATTTCTTCTCTTGAGAATTGCTGTAGCCGCATGCTTCAAATTGGTGCTAAGGACACGAGCCATTTTTAAGTCCAATGAGTTTCCCATTTCGACGGACGCGTTCCAATGGAAGCAATGATAAAGCACTTGAAGAAAGCTCACACAATAGAACCTTTGTTTCGGTCACTTACAGATCAAATTGACAAGGATAAGGATGGCTTCATCAATGAGGTTGAATATGCTGATGTTCTGAACACACTTGTGACATTTGACCCATCGCTACAAAAGCAGCAAATTACTTTCGAGACTTTTGTCAAGGAGGCGAATAAAACGAATGATGGGAGCGTCAACCTTCATGAATGCGCAAAGTGGCTCAAAAATGAAGTCAATCCGTAATTCTAGTGAAAATATATTGATAAAATGTGAGCAGAAAGTTGTCAATAAATTCACATTAATGTTATTATGCGATGTTGTTGCTTATTATTATTTTCTGACAGTTAATTAAATTCTACTTAAAAGGATTTATTTCTCGTATGACTAGTTATACAGTATTGAAAAACAATATGAATTTTAGTTTTAGTTTTATGCTATTAATTTCTGGAGACTGGTGTAGTTTTTCAAAGAAATGAATTATTATTTGAAAAGTGAATTTTAAAACTAAACTTTTCTATTTTACATCTAATCAACATTACAACCGAATTATTATTACTATTATACCAGCACAGTAGATAATTTTGATTTGCTTATTTCTGACAAAAAAAAAACTGAGATTCAGAATGATATCAGGTTTTACTCAATTGTCTAGCAAACGTTCTGGGAATATGAATACGTAAAGTGGGAGATGCTGTAAAAGTTAGCACACCAAGAGACAAAAATGTAGTATTGACAAGAAAAAATTCAAATTGGTCGGATACTTGACTTTGGTTTCAAAAAAGTTTACTTTACTTTTATTGAAGTCGTTGTAGCCAATCTGTAGTTACGGCGCTGTAGGCTGAAACTAGATTTGCTCAACATTAGTTTTGATTTTAATGACATGACAAGACGACCAAATTACATGAAACATCCTAAGGAATCGGAATCAGTCCAGCCGTTTACACTTTAATAATTTCTTAAAAACAAATCTAAAACTATTTGAATTTACCGCGTAGATAAATGGGTTGACACATGAGTTGAAGAACCCTACGTACATGAGCCAACTGAAAGTATCGTAAAGATCTACAGAGGTATCCGAAAGTGGTAAAACTGTAGCCATTGTAACAGCAGTATATGGCAGCCAACAGATAACAAACGCCCCGACAACAATGGCCAACATTTTTGAAACTTTTTTCTCCGAGTGGAGTTCATACGCAGATGTGGATGAATACGAGTACGAATATCTTCCCCCTGTGTGTACTCTCAACTGAATGGCTCCAATCGTTCCTTTCTTAATTTGTTTTTCCCTAAGTGCCAATTTTTTGTATATTTTCCAGTACAGAATTACTGTCAATCCAAGTGGAAGCGAAAGACTGATTGCCAAAACAATGGCGACAAATGGATCCATGTAATCGTTCATCCATTCGTTGCAATTAGTCAATGGGTCCTCGGCGTTGGATAAATCTGGCCAAAGATAACTAGTTCCACCAGCTAAGACGCCAGCTATTAGCCAGACTCCAATGATGAGGAATATGTTAGATTTGTTATTAATAAATTTGGAATAGGTCAACGGACGACTGATTCCAATGTAACGATCAATCGCGATTACACTCAGAGAATATACAGACGCAGCACAAGTCAGTGTGCTAGTCATGATGGAGGATTTACACAGAAACACGTCCAATGGCTCAGGTTCAAATAGAAGTACGTAAAGATGAAGAGGAATGGCCGTGAGGCCAAGTAGAAGGTCTGCCACGGCCAAGTTGACAATGAAATAACTGGGAAGAATTGCTCGAAGTTTCTTTGAAGAAATGACTGCTAAAATGACGATGGAATTGCCAATCAAGATCACAATAGTGAGAAGGGTCAATCCAATAAATCGAGTAATATTCAAAGCACCCCATTTAGCTGGTATGTCGGCACACAAAAAAGTCGCAGGATCGGTAGGAGAATATACTTCTTCCATTGAACAGATCTTTACAATTTTTGATTTGATTTAATTTCTGGATGAACTCAAAATTCTGTTCTTCTGAGCGGGAGCACACTGGGCATAAATAAAATGCTGTGAACGGACAGATTGCTAAACTTATCAACAACAAATAGCCTGGACCCTGGCCGCTCATCAAATTATCTAATCTAATGTCAATGTTTACTCAAGATTTTATTAATTCTGAATAAAAGTTCAAATGTCAGCGTGTAAACACAACTAAATGTGCAGAGGAGAAATGAATAACTTTTCAAATATTTTTGACCTATTAAAAGGTTGTACATATAATCAACAAATGATGATATACAAGAACTTTGGGTCAAAAATTTGTGACTTTATAACCGTTATCAACAAAAATCTTATGAAAGTACGCCATGTCACGAAACGTTAGGGCAGATCATTTGAAAAATCACGAAACAAATCACCATGAGGAAAAATTATTTGAATGCATAGTTTTAGTTTGTTTAAAATTATTCAAAACTCAATTATCCTTAAAACAGTACAAACAAAGACAAAATGTGAGAAATGATTAGAATCATGGAATCAATATTACATAAAAATGAAAACTATTCGCTAAAAGAGTTTTCTGTTCTTTTTTTTCGGCTTGATCTAAATTATCTACGACACTGATTACTAATAAATATATGGCTTGCAGTTTGTCACTACAGGTTAACTTTTACTTTTATTTGGTTTTGATTATTATACAGATAACAATTAATTTAATATTGAAACCATAATGTCAATTTTAGTTTAAGTTTCAAGCTAATAATATTTGTACACTTATGCAATTTTGAGAAAGTAAATTTGTGTTTGCTAAACAATTTTTCAAGCTTACAACCAACATATTAACTATTTGCTTCCACTCGAAATTTCTTTTCACGTATATTAACATTTTTACTAAATTATTAATACATTTGTTACAAGCAGAGTGGATAAGTTCGATTATTTCTATCAAAAAACTCATTAGCGCAATACCAACTCCAATCCCAAGGAAAACAAAGCACGTAATTATATTTGAATTTATTTTTAGAGGTTTTGGTAGATTACCTCCGAACTGTGGCACTTTATCTCTTGCATCTCGAAGCATTCGAGCCCAAGTGAAGCTAGTTTTACTTAATTTTTGCCATTTTCTCTAGATATTAAATAATCTAGAGGATAAAATTAATAAAGCTCGGTGAAACTTGGCCTCACCCTCGACTTCTCTGGCCAATTGAACTCCAATCGTTTTTTTCCAGAAGTTTTCTTTTCCTTTGACATATTGAATCTTTCCTTGCAATCTGACTGCTGCGAATGTGATGAAATCTTGCAATTCGTCCTCTGATTCAACAACTCCCTTGCGGCTACAATACTTGGTTTGCTCATGCATTATTATTTTATCATTTGGACTTGGAGCGGTCAAACCTAGCAGTACATTTTTAAATCCAGTTTTGACTACAGGTATTAATGAATTCCGTTTTCGTTGCATTTCCTCATCATTACTTTCGCTCCTTTCATACCATTCAAGTTTAGTCCAATATGAAGCAAAATTCAGCCAAAGCCTGAGAAATTTGTGAGATCCAAATTAAGCCTAAATTTTTTAAAGTGGATGTGTTCACAAATCGGGTAAACATATTTTTGATTTTCTAATAGAAAATCACAAATCCGGAATGATTTTTGGCTATTGCATGGGCCAACTACGTCAACATCCATCTTGTGTTTCTCTCGAAGTTTGTCACTGAATCTATGGCAGTCATAGAAAATAAACGAGTTTATTTGTTCCAACTTTTCATACTGACCTACTAATGGTAGAGGTGATACGAGGTCAGTCACAATAAGACTTTTGTAAGCATTTGTCAACATTACACATAACCCCATTCAAAAATATATTGTGAATTTGGCAATTCTAGACCAAGAATTAGAGTTGTGTATGATTTTGGGTATAACTGGACTCACTTCCAAGGCTGTCGCTGTGCTAAAATTAAAAAGAATAATATTGAAAAACAAATTTAAATTTAAAGTCCAGCTGCTGGAATCTAAAGAAAATTCATGCACTAGAAATAATTTAGCCAATAGACAAGCCGTAGTCGTTATAATCATCATTTCAAATATAAAAACCAAGAAAGTCTTTCATAAGGTTTTAAATACAATTTAAACGGCAGAAAATTTTCAACACCATCACATGTAATTGAAGGATAAGAAGTGGATTGGAAGAACATAAGGGTGTGCACGATGATTTTCAGTTGAAAATGTCAATTCGCTAGCCTGACATGTTTGGAACCAATTAGCGTATTCATTACGTCTTCCAGGTTTGAATTTGGAAAATAAAACTGAAGTGGATTTTCGGGTATTTTCCGAGCGGCAGAAATTTTTGATTTCATTGATGCGAGTTTTGTTATATTTTTTCAACACTTATTAGTAAGTTCTACGGCATTATTGCACGAGACATTGAAAACCTTTTCGTTCAAAATTCCTTGCCAAATATTTCCAATAGGCTTTTGCCTTACGTATTGAATTAAATTGAGGCTGAGTCGCTGATGCCTGGAGGCGGTCAGTCGATAATATAAATATTTAGTATTCCCAGGTTGGGTTGCCAAGTTGGCTGCAATTGACTGGTACCACGCTTCGAGCGAATAGGTATCTGAATCTGAAGGTATGGCCAATATTAAATACATTGTGGCATATGACTCAATTTTTACACCTTCTTGCAAGTACAAACGTAAAGTTGTGACTTCTCTCAAGTTTCTATGAAATTTTGGTTCCGGAAATATAATGACGTGAACTACACAAAATAACCCAAGTAACCAGATCTGCTGGCCCCTTGCTGGTAATTTGGCGGCATTGCCGGGCGAATGAAGGGTTGGCAAAAGTCCGATAAAATGACGGCCGCCTCTAAGAAGCCAACTATTTGCCGCTAGTTATCCTTCATTACCGGCCCGGTAACGCGTAGGCGCTTTTGTCAGCAGTAAAATTTTCTTGGCCGTGCAAGGCATTCGGCCGTTCAGTGGGATCAGTAAAGGCACGAGACCCATCCCCGGCATGTGGTCGACTATGTTGGCCATTTACTGGCCGAGCAAGTTTTGGTTACTTGGGAAACCTTTGCGAAGAGGATGAAGAATTTCACCTTTTGGTTTGGACCTGATCGCAACTGGAGTTCGAAGTGAAACAGGAATATCAAATCCAGCCGTGGGAAATGTTAAATACTCAAAACAAGTTCTAAAATCTTCAACCCACTGTTCGAAATGTACAATTTCAATGTGATGGTCACAGTCACTCATTGAGAGGATACCCAGCGATCTACAAATGGGTATTAAAACTAGGTAAATAAAATATGAACGCATTTTTATTAGTTTTTCAGTGTTTTGTGTGAACAACAGTGTTCATATAATGGAGAAAGAAGAAAGACTTCACTTTGTTCTATCATCGATCAAAACATTAAACGTTTAATTAAAACAAGTACCAGCAATACCTAGAGAGTCGTGAATAATTTAGTCAAAGCCAAAGACAAATGTTGAGCGGGTATAGGTAAGGTATAGGATCTACTCTACTATACCTAAATTATGCAACGTTTTATCACAAAGTAATTACATGAGAACACTAGTTTTGATGACACCATCAACACTACATTTAAAGCATACGAGTAATTGGGCGAGATTTCTACCCAGCATTAAATTAGTTCTTGGTATGATTTCAGGTGCCATTTTCCACCTCAGAAATCAATTGTACATAATGTTTAGCATATTCTAATCTTTACATGTGTTATGACATTCCCATTACTAAACACTTTAACGACGAGAAATATAGTCGCAGTGTAAGCTGAATATTTGTTAATAACTTCTCAACAATTCTTTGTCAAGGCAACCAATCAACTATAGCAATTTCTTATACCTTACGTGTAGACGGCAAAAACACGCGGAAATGCAAAATGGAAAAATCAGCATGAGATTTAACTCATGAAAATTTAATTTTGAAAGATTCAACAGGCAAGTTTGAGCTTTTTCCATGTCAGGGGACAATAATGGAATAATGGAAATGGATGGAAATAATTAAAGTTAAATTTTTAATTGAGTCGGTAGTGCATTAACGATTTTTACTAAAGTAATGTTGTCATGGACTTGGCCTAGCGTAACAGAAATCATATTCGGAATTATCATTGCTTCCAAATATGCTCATGCTCGCTCACGCGTAGGCATTAGGCATTAGTGTAGGTGTTGAATCGTTGAATGCCGAATTAGAGTCGCAAATCGTAATCACAAAGACTTTGCGAATCCGATGATAGAAGGAAAAACGGAGTGTAGATTTTTTTATTCAAATATCTGAAATCATCTTATAACACGTAGCAATAGAAGTTAAGATCGGCATCGTCTTCTCGACAATCTTTGTTTTGCATAATAGACCATGTCGTTTCTTACTCTAGCGGCTTGTCACAATACTCGTATTTACGAAGGAATAGGTTGAAAATGGTAGTATCTGACATAAGTCAGCTATGCTCTCTGTAAGCAGTACGGTAGGGTATTACGATACGATTGCATTACATGACATTATAAAACACATAACATTAATGTAAAATCAATCGTAAATTGTACACCACCAGTGAATTCGGCCAAATCAGTAGCTTGAGAAAAATCTACATCGACTTTTACATTTTACTCTTATTCATTAATTCGTAAAGTACTATCTAGTATCGTACGTGCAAGAAACTGATCAACTAGCTTTGGTTTTTCAGAAGAAAGGTAAAACGCAAAGAAGATAAAATTCAATATTTCTAGTGCTATTTTCATTCCAGGAAAAGTAGATAGGGAAATGACATTGTCTAAGTTAATGAGTTTAGTTGACAGGAGTGTGCTACGACACGAGCTAATGCTAATGCCACGAGCCTGGACAGACAACACCAATTACTTGTTGTGTTAAGAAGTTTTCTTTTACAATGATGTTTATACGAGCAATAAATCAATGACCCTCTCGATAATAAATCCCGTAGAGGTCAAGAAAATTGATCCATCAATTTTCATCAAGGACCCAATTCTCCACTCGATCGGCCGAACGGATTTGAAAAATTTGGCATCCAACTGTGTGTGTCTCGAATCCAAGGTCAAGGAGGATGTCGGGTATGTCAAGCACATCTCATTTATTTCACACGCAACGGCGAAACCAAGTTTCAAGATGTGGAAGTTAACCCCAGGCAAAGTAGTTATTAGTAGAAAGAATATGGTGAAATCCGATTGTCGATACATTTCAATGCATGTGTAAAGAATGAAAATAAGAATTAAATGCACTATAATTAAAGCGAGTGGAATAAAGTAATAAATAAATGCTTCAATATTGGCATGAAGAACTTGATGAGCTCTGTAGAGAATTCTGAGCTTTGATATTTGGATGTGTAAGTGGACCACGACTGCAAGTTCAAAAAACAGGATGACCATTAGAAAAATATCTAACCAATATTAGCTAACATGAGCAAAACTAACCAAACGTTTTCCCCAACCAGTGAATGGTGTCTTGAGCGTGTATATAACTTCCGATGAGAACAGTTGCAAAGCAAATCCAATCAATAACGAGAAGAAGGACGAAACCCACCAAGAAGAAGATAATGCGGGAATCCGGAACGTATGTGATGATGATTTGGCAAAGGCAAAACCATATAACCGTCCAATTCTGTTCAATGATAAAATCAAATGCTGGACCTGACATGACTAAGAAAAGAACAGCAATTCCAATCACCGCCAAGGCTAATTTTTTTGTTGGATCATTTTGTATAGCACTCTACTTGATCTTGTAGAATTCCACTAAAAATCAATTAAATCTTAATGAAAATCTTAGTAGTATTACTTTTTAAAATATACTAACTGTGCCCCTGGTTAAAATCGAGAAATGCGTTGATCAATCGTTAAAGCCCAATTCGACCATCTGTTGACATAATCCAGGTCAAAGTCACCACTGTATATGAGAAACCGAAAATCAATAACTGACTGAATAACTATGTTCATAGAAAATAGGAAAACATGGTTTTGCATTATCATGTTCATGTTATACTTCGTTGTCACTTCAAGAAACTATTGAATTGAATTCTTCAGTTAATCTTCCCCTAAGAGCCAACTCTCCATCGAATCGGGCGAACTGACTTAAAAAATTACTCTTTGATGTTTGGTGGAACTATATTATGATATTTTCTGATGGTTGATCGCGTCTTATCATATTCCTATATCATACGAGTATGACCTTGATTGATGTACTAGCTCACCAAAAAAAATATGGCTGTAAAGAGACTGAGAGAATGATTCTGATATATAATTTGAATATTTTTAATTGCATGCAAATTATTTAGAGTATTATTATTCACTTCTGTTCTACTGCTCTAGATTTTGGTTATATACGCAGGAAGCACCAAATACTAGCAATTATAGAGATTTAATTCTATCTTGCTGAAACTGCAGGCAAAAACACACGCTTTAAGCTTAATCATATTTATTGTTTAAAATCTCTTGCATTCTGGAATTTATTCGACTTTCATCTTTATCTTCAGTTTTTCTACTTGGAATGCAAAAGAAGAACCGTTGAGACGTCTAAAACAAATATTTTTATTTCATGTATATTGAACAAATAATAGCAGCTTTAAACTTAAAATAAAATAAAATGTTATAATTTTTGGATTTCATATTACGTATAATAAATACAGTCGAACCGCGTTATAACGCTATTTACGGGGAATCGAAAAAGTATCGTTAAAACGCATATATCGTACAAACCAAACTTATGCATTTTCTCTGACTTGAAGAAATTATAATTTCTTGATGTAACTGCAAAGTAAGACCTTTAATTTTTAACTTTGATAAACCATAGAATGAAATTCAGCAATAGATCAGTGTTAATTAATCATCTAAATATTAAGAAAGGGATCATTCCTCAATTCCTTATGAAAGGAAAATGTGAAAATTTGCTTATTTGGAAGTTTAGCCCTCAATTTTGATACAAATATCGCATTATCGAGCCAAAAAGACGCCAAGGGACTTGATAAATTGCATCGTAATTACGAATTTATTGTAGTGCCGAATATCGTTTAAAGCGGGGGAAAATAACGTTACGCTTATGGGGTTTCATTCGGGACTTCTAAATTTCATCGTAAGCTCGGATTTATCGCAATAACCGTGACCGTTAAAACTCGGTCCGACCGTATATATCGATTATAAAAAGGTCACATCAAAATATTTTAGTTTTAGTTGGCAATCGCAGCAAAATTTTGTTGTAAATATTTGTGAGAATGTTTATCAAAAACCTTTTTGAGAGGAGTGAGTTTTCTGAATAAAAAGAAATACGTTTGGTCCGAGAATTGTCTACCCATCTTAAGAATTGAGCAAAAGTGTTCACAATTATTCCAAAATAATTTGTAAGCTGTCCATTTTTCTTTAACACAAAGAGCCCATGCAATGGCTACTGTGAGCGGAACAGGGATTTCATTGTCTCCGTAGTCACGTTTGTAAATCTTGACCCTAGATCCGATGAATGTGTCCAAATTTGAAATTACGGGATGAGTTTTATTCTCAGCTCCAAAATGAACGACTAGCCCAAATCCAAGATAAATTCCATGGTGGTAATATAATTTTCTTAGTAGTCGGTTTCTCCCGTGAACGTAAATGTGGTCACCTGGTCTATAATTCATGAAAAAACCATTTTTAGTTAGTTTCAATATTTAGAAATCAAAGTTTTAACTAATACTTTTCTTACTTGATCCACTCTTTTTTAATCCGATAATCAAAATACTCAGGATAAGAATTTGATCTAAAGTATTGAACCAATTTTGCGATTCCAAAGATCCAGATGAGCAAATTTGAACTCCAGAAGAAGAACGGACTTAGCCTCAATATGTAAATTACCACTGCGAAAAATAGTAATGCAAAAATTCCAAATAATTTTGCTTTTACTCTCTCCTGTGTCTCCACTAGTTCGTTTTGCATGTCTTTTGGCGTGTACATTTTGAGTTGGGTCATTATATAGGCAGTGAAAAACATGACGAATGTTAAACGCTAACGCTACTGCTGCTACACAAAGATAAGCTTAATCTCATTTGACTTCAATATGAGTCCAAATCACATTAAACATTATGGTACAGAATTGACGGATTCGTGTAAATTCTGTCTACAAATGTTTAGCTGGTATAACTACTATCATAATTCATGAATCCTTGAGTCATATATTTGTATTGACAGTATCAGTATTTCGGATTCAATTAAATTCGTCATTAGTTACTCAAAGAGACATGACAATGACATTACGCTACGCCGCACATACCTCCTGATATTGTCACAAATTTTAATTTTAGCTACCGGTTTTTGACGACAGCAATGAGGAAAACATGTGGATGTGTGTCAAACAAAGTTATTAGTATCACCACCAAAACTGTCAAAATAATCAAATATGCAGTAGTCAAAACTAATTTTTGAATCGGGATAAGTATTTGTTTTTGATGAAAATGAAAGCGATTACGAGTCAGGAATATGAGTCGTAGGAATCGCCAATGTCTTCAATTAAAAAATTAATAAATTCGGGCCTAATGCTACGATAATGAATCAACTTTTATTTAAGACTTTTGTTGGACTTTGTTATTGCTCTGTGGGGCAAGGAGTTTTACGTACGGAATGATTTACACTTTTCACTTTTCACACAGAATTCAAAGCAAGACGGAAGTTCTCACAACCCAATTGTCAAATTGCTTTAATCTTGAATCCTAAGTGATTTTTTTTTGTTATTGTTATGTAATGTAATGCCCAATGTCTTTATCTGTAATTTTTATTCTCATGCCAAGCCTATGCCTTCTCTTGTGACGTGACGTGAATTTTAGTATATAACTTGAGTTTCAATTAAAAATGTCCGACTCTGCCGAATTTCGGAAATTGTCAGAATGGAGAAAAAAAATTACGGAATTAGAATTTATCAAAGACATGCCAAAAGGTCCATTGGATGAATATCGACAAAAGGCTACATTTGACTGGAAAATTATGACACTTGTCATGGAGCCAGAACCAATTCTGAGATTTAAAGTAAGCTCTATATAATTTATTCAGCTATTTAATCAATTATTTATATGACAATTTCATCTTTTTTAGTACAAAGTATGGAAAACGCTAGAAAATGATCCACTATTCGTCCATTCCCTTGTGGAACGAAGTCTAGAAGATGAAAGACGTGTGGTCATTCAACAAACACTTAGAATTCAAGACTATAATTTTCTAAATGAAAAAGATGGACAGACGAGTGATCCAATTATGGTAAAAAATTCAACCAACCAATATGAAACCAAATTATTAAGCCGTAAATTCATGAAATTACTGAATCTGCAGATAAATAGTTTAACTGTTGCCCTTGGACAATATGATTGGTCGTTGTCGACGAGGAGATCTGTCCTCATGGATTTTTTTACAAACGCAATACGAGCCCAAGGAACTGGAAAACATTTTGATTACATTGAGGCAGCTTACAGAGGAGAAATCACTGGATGTGTAGCATTGACAGAAATGAGTCATGGGACAAATACAAGAGCCCTAAGGACAACAGCAACTTATGACCCCAAGGGGGAACAATTTATTCTTAATACTCCTGATTTCGAAGCAGCCAAATGTTGGTCTGGGAATCTCGGTAAGTTTTATTATTTTAATTTTGTATCTTCTTCTTCTTAAGGATTTTGTTTATTTTGATAGGTAAAACTGCTACACATGCTTATGTCATGGCCCAATTATATACCCCTGATGGAAATTGTCATGGTTTACACGGGTTTGTTGTTCCAATTCGTGATATGAAAACTTTGCTAACATTATCCAGGCGTTACAATTTTTGACATGGGGACAAAGTTGGGTCTAAATGGACTTGACAACGGGGCAATGACGTTTGACAATTATGGAATTCCAAGGGATTGCCTCCTCAATAGGACTGGTGATGTAACGATAGGTGGAAAATATATTTCTTCATTCAAGGATCCAAATAAACGTTTCGGTGAGTTGAAATAGGAATAACTGAAATTCTGAGTGTAATGGTTATATTAAAGCATTATTAATTTATCAGGTGCTTCCCTTGGAAATTTATCAGCTGCTAGAGCTGGAATTATTCCAATGTGCATTGCCCATATGTGTAATGCACTTCCAATTGCGATTCGATACTCTGCCGTTCGTCGACAATTTGGAAATTCTGAAATAAATTCCAAAGAACAAGCAATCATTGAATATCAAATGCAGCAATGGCGGCTCTTCCCTTACTTGGCAGCTACTTATGTCATGAAATATTTTGGAGATTCATTTTTTCAAGATTTTATCATGTTTGTTCTGAGTCAATATGAAGCAGACAAAAATGAGGAACGAAGAGCACTCATGGGCATTGAAATTCATATTTTGAGCTCAGCTGGAAAAGCTATTACTGGATGGTTAGCTCGAGATGCGATTCAAGAATGTCGTGAAGCCTGTGGTGGACATGGGTACTTGAGAGCCTCTGGGTTTGGGCGCCTAAGAAATGACAATGATGCAAATTGCACGTACGAAGGGGACAATAATGTTTTGCTTCAACAAACGAGTAATTGGCTAATTACAATTTGGAGAAAAAGAGGAGAAATGACAAATCTAAACACTCCACTCAACACTCTCAGTTTTCTAAATGGGTGGGACCCGAATCTAAAATTAAATTTTGAAGATGGGCAAATTAATCCAGAAAAAATCCTTCGGTCTTATAAATGGTTGATTTGTTGGTTGATTCAATCCACGAGTGATAAATTTGATGCATTGGTTGAAAGTGGAAAGGATTTATTTGGAGCAAGAAATGATTCCCAAGTTTATCAAGCCCGGACTCTGAGCCTCGTTTTTATTGAACATTATGTACTGGAGAAATTTTGGCTTCATTTATGCTCTCGTGAAGATTACCCAACCTCGATTCGGACTGTCCTCACAAAATTACTTCTTTTATATGGACTTTGGAGTTTAGAAAAACATTTGACGATTTTGTATCAAACTGGAGGAATTGAAGGTTCAAAACCTGCGACTCTGATTCGAGATTCTATTCTTCAGATTTGTACAGAATTGAGTTGTGATGCTGTAGCACTTGTAGATGCAATTGCCCCTCCTGATTTTATCCTCAATTCTGTTCTGGGTAATTCTGATGGATTTGTTTATAAACATTTGGAAAATGTCATGCTACAAACACCAAATAGTTGTGAGAGGGCAGATTGGTGGAAAATTGTTGTAGAGAGATTGAAATCAAAGCTTTAACTAATTTTATAAACGGACTAAATATTCGTATTCACTATGTACTGATAATAAAGTCAAGTAGAACCTGGGTCAGGATTCAAGAAAACATTATTAGCAATATTTAAATCCTTATTTGCTCTAATTAAAGATTAAAAAACAACAGGAACATCTGATCTTTGCCTTGAGTCAAGGTTTAATCATAATCTTAATTCTATGAAGGTGGTCCAAGTCACATAGCAGAATAGTAAAATAATTTTTCAACTACTGAATTGCAGAATTACCTATTGAAACACCCTTTAATAAATATTATGAATTTGTAAAAAAACGCATGTATTTGTACAAATATGCTATTGCGTTTGACTAATGATCTAATCCATGAATTAATTAACTGAGTATTTACACGGTTCAGTTAGGGTTAAAATTTTGCAATGCAAAATGCAATTTGCATTGGAATGAGTCAAGTCGATCCACCCTTTGTTTTTGTATGGGAAGATTGAATTTATCATCTGTCTATTCCCTATGCAATTCAAGTCAGTTCAGCTCAAGTGCAGAAAAATATTTTGTGAAATCACAACGCAGTTGGCTTAAAAAACCCGAAAACCGAAGTTTCGGTGTCAAAGTTGACTTGGACTTGACGTGACGGAAAGATCTGACTTCTGACGTTCCAGAACTTCAATGCTAATCCAAGGTATAATTTAACCCTACAAAACATCTGAGTCTGTTCTCTGTTCTGTTGACCAAAATTAAATTATTATGGTCAGCTTGGGAAAAAATACGGTGAGTTCAAAGTTCTAATGCAAAAGGCATTGCTTGCTAGACTTAATTGGTTAATTATTATTTTACTTTACAGAAAATCCTTTCGTCATTCTCTAACAACATGAATATTCATCCGGATGATGAAGGTCAAAGTCAAACGGATGACACT
>WJEZ01001645.1:0-16535 GCA_009869925.1 Thalassaphorura encarpata
CGCACACAGTTGAATCGCATCGCATAGCACAGTCAAGGAGAAAATTAATTGAACTGAATCCCAATTCCCTAGCAGAGCACTTTCATGAAAAGCTCAACAACAATAATAAAAATTGAAATGGTCGCTTCAAATAATTGTTTGTTAATTAAACTCCGTTGTTGTAAAAGGCTTCCCGTAGGTATTTATTACGGCTTCACGGTTAATTTCATTTTTTTTTATTATTTTACTTTCTTTATGGCAAATTTGTTAGTACAGCTGCTGCTGTCACGGCAGGACGGATGGTTCAGCTTCACTTCAACTCGACCGACAGGAGAGAAGTTTTTATACTGCTGCCCGCCCCAGGAAATAAATGAAATGCGAGCGGCGGGGAAGCGAATGAAACAAAAAGAAAAAAGTTTTTCCGAATCCAGTTGAGTTGGTTTAGTCCGATCCGAGGGACTGTGAGCTGAACAAGGCAGAGAAATTCTTGACTGACCAGAATCGGACGAACTACTCGACTCGAGATCCCAGATCGGAACCACTGATGCGATGCAGATGGGATGGATGGATGGACGATCGCATTCCGGGCATTTGGATTCCACTATTGGATAAACTCACTCGCTCAACCACCCCAACCTGAGAAATGGCCAAAGGTGATGGACGGCGTAAAAATGATGGATAGGCTTCTATATTATTTTGTATCAGCCGAGACGAGCAACTGACCAAACCATCTACTCTAAGCTAGTCCTTCAATTTTCTCTGCCCGATTGTGTCTGATATTGCAAAGCAAAATCAAAAGCAAAAGCGAATAACATAGCATAACATGGCATGGCAGCAAAGCAAGAGCGCGGGAGGTGTTGTAAAGAGAATGAATGTAAGAAAATCGATTCAACTGACAGAAGACGACCAATTTCCAAGAGTCTTCTAGGGCGCTTGCATCCAGGCGAGAATTCTCTGAGCGACATGTCAGAACCTTCCCGTGGTCACTGACTTTCGGAGTCAATTTCAACACGGACGTTGACACATTTCCCGTGGGGGAGGACTGAAAAGAGAAAAGACGAACGAATCAGTTCACACCATTTAAGTCTTACGCCCTTCTTCCTTCCAACAACTTTAGTTTGACTTAATTGTCATTCTTGCCTAAAACACCACTTGCTTCACAATATCAAATGGAAACTCTTAATTTACCCTTGAGTTTGAACTTAAGCTTTCGCTTTATAAACGAACAATTATTTACTTTACTTTACGAAATATCAAGTGAAAGGTGAGAAAATTCAAATGAAACGATTTTAACAAAATTGGTTATAATTACTGAAAATCGTTGATCCTTGTAAATGTAATTTTAATTGCCTTGTTAGGAAAGTTAAGCAAAGTATAAGCATACCTCTTGCCGAGCGGCCTTGAGGTGTGTCCCGTCTTTGAACCATGTAATTTCAGCCGCTGGTCTTGAGCCAACGCTTTGGCAAACGATTTCCATCTCTTGAAGGGCAGACATTGGCTGATTACTCCCAAGAAGTAAAACCTCCAACGGACGAACTACAAAATCCAAATAATAAATCAAGTCAACACTATTAATTATTCAAAACATTATTGGCAGGGGACGGAACGGAGTAACCTGGTTAACTATGCTACTATTCTGGAGGCACGTGGCTTTGTTGTGCGTGCATCTTAATATTACGCAACGTGTACCCAAACTACGAACCGTATAGAACAGGGGTTATTTATACAAAGACCAATCTTCAAATCAACTGAGCATAGGCATAGCACAAGGGTGGAGAAAGGTTGAGTAAAATGGGCAAAGAGTTTAGGTAAACAGGACATAGTCTTGAAAAGCAAGACATTTCCCGTCCTGTATATAAATGGACATCTTAGAATGTAAACTTATGTATTGATCCTTGCCCGTCGTCCGTCTTTCGCACTTCTTTCTACAACAAAGCCAATCCAAATACCAACCCGATCGTCCCAAACCAGGTTACAGTTACAGTAGGCCTAGGCCATGGCATGCCATGCCATGCAATGAAATCTGCCCACCTTACCTTAGCTTAGCTTAAAGAAACGAAAGGAACCTTAAGAAAATATCTCAACTCAACCGAGCAAGTACTTTTATTTACTTTCCTTGCGTTTGAAGCAAGCAATAAAATGAAAGATTCAAGGAGAGAGTGGTGAACTTGTGCTTTCTTTCCCTGTCACTTTGTCCTACTATTTCGATATTTGGACATCCATCTTACAACCTTGGCGTTTATATATGATACGATACGATACGATACCAATAGTTGAAATAGGATGGCAAAGAAAAGCACTCTGCACAGACACAGACTACGAGTAACAAATGATGGACAAAATAGGAGTCCACTGAACTTTCATTTTTCACACTTTATCGCAAAACCATTCTTCCACTTTCCAAGTGCCATTGTATTGAGATTCTGCTATTTGGCAGTAAAAGAGGCAAGTCAGAGCAAAGTAAAAGCTTCGTAAATTCACGGGTTGGATGTAAATGAGAAGGAGTTGAACTTTCAACAGGGCTGATGTATTCATTTTGCTTTATGTATTTTCTCTAGCCATTCTAAGAAAACTTGATATCTACAGAATTCTGAAGTGCCTACTTTGGTATCATTTCTGTGCAATAATCAGTTAGTTTTCACCTGAGCACATGTCTTGCTCGAATTATTACAGGAAATAAGCACTTTCATGGTTAGCAGAGAAAATGCATCCGAATTTAAAAGTCTCGTAACATGCCGTGCATGTTTATACTCAGTTCGTTCGTTGTGATCTTGAAGATAGGATGGAACTTGACTGACTGTGAATGTCTGACTCCATGTGCGCTGCTTCTTCCTTCACGAGTTCACCTCAGTCCATACGTATGTACGTACGTATAAATACATTTTATCCAAAGAGTGAAAAGAACAGAAAGCTATTTGGAAAATTTCCTTTGAGGATTCAAGAAAGAGAGCTCTAGTTTTAAAATGCATTGTGAGTTTTAAGGGAATGTTTCCTAAGAGAGACGTTTTCCACTTATACCCTACCGATCCAGATCCACGCACGTTTGGAATGATGCGACTTCATTATGAGATTATTACGCTCTCCTCTTTACTTCTTCGTCCGTTTTCCCCATTCAGGGGATGGAATGAGTGAGACTTACGATAAGTGCGTGGCCAGCTCAACCGAGTGCGTGCAGCAAAGAGCAAAGGGAAGAAGACATGAGAACATGTGGATAATGTAGGTAAAATCTACTCAATCCAAATGACGAGCACCTTAAACATGTGTGACACGATTTGGACGCACTTTTTTAATGAGATTGAAAATTGTAAAGCGTTAGACATTACAAAAATTGTGCCACATTTGTAGCCAAGAAGATTCTCGATAAATTAATAAATAACCATTTAAGTGTAATTTCTAAGCAGAGCAGTGATTTGAAAATATTGCGCATAGTACGTGTATATCCCTACATGGGGCCAGAACCTAAATTGCTCTTCTACATCTTGTCTCGTTATCCCATGCATAATTGTAGTAGAAATCGTGTTTTCTTATCTGAATTTTCATTAAATTCGTACACATCTCATTCACTGCAGCAGCAGCAGCGTAGGCATCTCCTGTGCGTGCCAATTGCATTGAGCTCAATGCACTTCCCAGCGGAAAGCCCAGCATGAGCCCTTGTCTAGAAAGGTGTGAAAAATGAGTAAAGAAGGAACCCTGAGAAGAAGATGCACGACAAACAAAAACAGGGAAAGGATGAGATGGGATGAGGAGAAAAAAAAGAAGGCTTCAAATATTTTTTCCGCATCCAGGAGCAAAACAGGACCAAAGCAGTAGACATCTTCATCAGACACGTGTGGAAGAGCGCGTGTCTGACAACAATAATACGAATATTATGAAAAGCACGAAAGAGGAAAATCACTTGCATGCCAGCCATCCCATGATCTGGACTGGAAAAGAACCAAGGACAAAGTTGATGCCGAGAGAACAGCGTATCGCACCGCCCCTTCGTTCTTTCTTTACAATCAGGGGAAAAAGCAAAAACGAAGCACAACACTTCTTTTCTAATTTATTATTTCAAAGAACTTTTTGAACAAAGTACATAAATGGAAGCTAAGGTACCCTAGCTGAAACTATTGTTCTAACATATTTTCATAGTGTAGTGTGACGCTAACTTTCACTTTCGCCAACAAAAATTCATTACACTTTGAAATTTGAGCCAAATAATGTTATGTCGGAGCTCTTTAGACTTGATTTTGGTGGGAGTAGGAACCCAAAACAAATTCTGTCGTCAGAATATCATAAACAAACCCATCCATGTTTACAAATGAATTATGCCGTAAGCCATAACATTAATTACGATAATTGCTGTCTGGAATTTTTGGAAACGTACTAGTTGTGTGAGTAGGAGTACAAATGGGCATGAGCGTCATTATGTTTTCAAACCCTAATAACACACCATCTCACTCTTCTTGTCTTTGATTATAGGGAGAAATGACATTCGCAAATTCTACGCGAAACGCGACCTGTGTAATAGTCATGGATATGGGACAGATAAAAGTTTATTTTGAGTAAGCAGAACATCATGTGGGTTGTTGTTGGTGGCGGACTAAGCATTTGGGATTTCAGACACAACAGTAGGGCACATGTATTCGTACATTAGGATTCCTTTGCTAAAAAGAATTTTTTACATCATTTTCTGGAATACCCCTAATGCGTGGCGTCGAGTCGGTGGGTTTGGATAGAAAAATTGAATGAGACCTACAAGTGTAAGTAGAGCTTTGAGTGCACGCTCTCCCGATCCCATTCAATGGGGAGAAAATTGGAAATCACTTTTACTTTCAGTCTCACATATTAAATTCTCTTCTTCAGCTCAGCCTTCGTCTACAATCCAATGCTATTTGAGAAGACTTCCGTTAGTTTAGCTAGCACGAGGATAGGATTGTAGGGTTTTGATATGTATATATGGATTTATGGTATACAGATATTTTTGAGGAGAAGAGGACTCGGGATGATAAAATCCACATCCGATTAGAAGTAGAACGACTACCAGAGAAAAAGTTCCAATTGGCAAGGTAATTCCAGAAAGTGTCCCTGATTTTTGTCGAATTTTTTATTTTAATTTGAATTTGTGACAATTAAAATAATCTCTTCATCCGAAATTCATTTTAATTTGAAGAGATTTGTGAAATTCCGAATTTGTTTTTAAGATTAATTTTTAATTTCTTGACAATAGTTGAATTATCAGCGGAGAGACTTTCCCTCTTGGGGCAAAAAGAGGATTGAGGTTGAGTAAAAAATTTCTTTTCATCCTGGGAATTATCCATCCACACCTTATAACCATTTGGCCTGAACTCGACTCGACTTCGACTCATCATTTCACGGCGACTGGGTTCAGAAGAAGTATTAAGAGAGGAACTCTTCTTCTTCCTTTCTCCACTGTGAGGAATAGAGACAGACAGACATATGTCTGAGAGGATCTGAATATACGAACCAACCAACCTTTCTTTTTCTTCCTTTGCCAGCCAGCCTGCCTATATGAAGTACATATTATGACTGACGCCTCATTGGAAAACCCATCTTCTTGAAAGAGAAAAAAGAAGCAGAACAGAACATAGGGAGTGTGGATTATTTCAAATAAGTATAAGTAGTAGTACGACAGATAGACAGGGAAAGGAAACCTTATGCCATGCCGTGCTATGGTACACACACATCACACATACTTTCTCCACTTTCTCCCCCTTCTTTTCTTCTTCATATTTCATTATGTTCCCACATGATGAGTCCCATTCCCATCGTCAAGGGCTCTTCCAAAATGAATGGAATGGAGCTAGTCTAGTTCTAGTCCAAAATCAAAACCAGGATATTTTTACCAAATGGAATTTCTTTGTTGTGGAATTCTTTTCTTCCAACCCTAAGGTTTTTTTTTGGAAATTTACTACTCGTGCGACACTACCTCCATACTTTTACAACGTCCGGTAGTTATAAATTTTCTCGGCTTACGAGTAATCCCATAACTCCGTGGAAAACAGTAAATTAATCACAGTTTAGATAATTTGACAGCGCGTGTTAGATTAAATAGTCATCTTCCGGACTAACCCTTTAATTTCCTTCCTTCGTAATCCGCGTTCGTGCGAAAAACAAATTTTCACCAAATTAGCGACAAACCTGGTGACAAATTCCTATTAACGAAATTGCTTTAAAAATTAGGACTAGCGCAACGGGGTGAATGCCCTAGCCCAGCCTGCCTCCCTGGGTAAAATTGGTCTGCTTGCACAGGGTAAATATTTTCTTCCATTTAGCATTATGTTCTGGGGAACCACAGGACTGGAGCTGTACGTATTTTCCTGGAGCACTACTTCACTTATCTACTTCTTGTAATAACGATGGCTTGGGGGCAGATCAAAACAAAGTAAGTAAAAGTAGAGACATCCAAGAGAATACAAATACGTTTGACCATATTAAATTATAAATGAAGAAAAACAAGGGAGAGAATGCCAGCCAGCTAGCATCAACTAGCTCTGTCCGTATTTATCTTTTCCGTGCATCTCGTCTTCGTCATCCTAACCTAAGATCTACTCGTCCCGCTCTTTTCTTTTCCTTCCTACCCTTTGCCCTAAATTCAGAATCATTCATGTAGTAAATTCTCCGTGGATTGCCTCCTGGCACTCACTCACTCGTTTTTTGTTTTTTTCTTTTTTCCTTTCTCTCAGTCCCGCTTTTCTTATCAATCAATCCGAGAAACGAAGATAGAAGTTGCACATGCAATACGTACGTACTTTACTTTGCAAGCATGCAACTGAAGGGTATTTTCATCCTTGGCAGAAAATGACTGAAAAACAATACTACCAGTATACAGAGAAATCGGATCTCTCNCTGAAGGGTATTTTCATCATTGACAGAAAATGGCTGAAAAACAATACTACCAGTATACAGAGAAATCGGATCTCTCTAAGATCAGATGCTCATCTCATTGTTTTTGAAAGTAAGATAGGATTTTCAACCCAGATAAGATCAGTCTCCATAATAAAATATGTTTTGGTTAGGGTAAGAAGCTCAGGTAAGCAGGCCGGATCAATTTCCATATAAAAATTGTAATTTTTAAGCTCCAATCTTTCCCACTGGAACTGGAAAGATCGGATGCAACCTCGTCCTTTGCCATGCCGCGCTGTGAAGTGGTTTGAACTTTTTGAAGAAGAGAAGGAATCGAGGGCACCCCATAGAATTTTGTAATCATCCAACGGCTTGACTACTTGACCAAGTGGCTGACTCTTACTCTTATGGGAATCTCTTTGAAGGAGAAAAGAGTTACTCTATTCCATTTTGGTTGGTTTTTGAGAGGAAACTGGGAAAAAGCGATAACACATTTTGGCCACTCCGCTAAACGTGCCTCTGACTTTAAATGAAGCAATTGGACGAAGGGTCCTATTTACCAAAAAGTCATATCTCTTTATCATCCATTCTATATCACTTACAGTCCTTTCACGTCCTCATCCTTTCCCCAAATGTAAGCAAGGCCAAACCAAGCTCAAACCAAACCAGGCGGCTCTATTCATAGGGTAGCTGTAGGTAACCAATGTAAAAGTAAAAGCAAAACTCAGAATATATCCGCTTGGCTGACTTGGCTATGCTATGCAATGCGTTGAAAGATGCATCCAGTCAACTAGATCCAGTTTATCCCAAGCCGTGTTATGTTATCCAATTCTATCCTACTACGCTATGCTACTACTATGCTCAACCATATTCCAGATAATACCTTTGCCAGGTTTTCAAGCCCTCCTCCTGCGTGCAGTTTGGAATATAGATATTCTCTAGACGTGAGTGAGGATGAGCACCACATGTAGGATATTTCGATTAGAACGCTATTGTTCCGGGGGGAATGCCCAGGTCAAATTTCGAATATAGCGCGTCGTTTCTGTTTAAAGCTATTTAATTTTAAATGTATTGTAGATGCTTGTATATTTTTTAATTTTTAACCGAGTCTACCTGTAAAGCATATATAGCCGAACCCTGGGCGACAACACAGACAACGTAACCAAGATTGAAATTTTCACCGACACATCCATAACCACAACGCGTTCGTTCTCTTTGACTATCATTTGAATCCCAAAAACAAAAGGCGAGGAGAGAATAAAACAATAGCGCACGTGTTTGCCCATTCTCCCGTGAAAGTCCAATTTCCAAGTCACAGTCACAACTTTGAAGGCATTCACTGTGTGATATAAATCATGATTAAGTATATATCTCCCGTAAGTATACACATTTCATCTGCTGAGTCTCTTCCACCCACACCAACACATATTGCCAAGGACATCCATAGTAGTTCCTCTTCCTCTGATCCCTTTGTACTTAAACCTGTCTCCCGGTCCAAGACATTGCACCCGCACCCGCACCCGCATCTTACTTAAATCTTTCCCGTCAATCTTGAACATTCCCTTAGCGTCGGTGGAACTATCTTCTCCTATTTATAATCATTTGATTGACACCTTCAAATTCTCATCTTTCTTTTCGACAGAGGCAGGCATAGACACCCGCACGCACGGGGTCTTCGCCCTGTATCTTGGCTTGATTGAAAGGACCAGATGCTGGGAGAGGTCTGACTGGCTGGCTGGCTTTATTAGGGTGGAGGTGTGTCACAAATGCAGATGTTTTGCTCCATTCCATTCTATAGTGGAGTTGTTGGTGCTGTGTGAGTGCTACGGAGGAACTCGTGCAATAAATATGCCTAATTAAACTCCTAATTATCCCTTGGGTGCCGGGATGATGATGGGCGGAATAAGTTTTACATTACAAATCCTTCTCTCGCTTGGATGAAAATAACTTATTATTTGGTCCGCGTCCAACCCGGTCTGAATAGAGCGGAAGAAGTTTGGCAAGGGCTCGAATAATAATTTTGTTGAGTTTGTAGGATGTGGTTGGAAGTTATTCCTTGATTTGGAACCGAATTTTACAAAAGGGCTGTAGCCGTAGCTGTTGAAATTATGGGGCGGGGATGAAGCAGCACAGAAAAAATTCCAAAGCGAAGAAGAAGAAGAAGACGGAAGGCTTCCGGGCTTATACCAGTCCATGAACTAGCGCAGTCAGAAAGAAACTCGGACCCGGAAATCATCGGTCTTTTTATATTAATGAAATATTTGTTTCCTGGGGGAGCAAAGTAAAAAGTGTAGCCAAAGTTGAAACGAACATGGAGGAGGAAGGGAGGTTGACTGTAAAATTTAAGGTTTCTTGGCACGGGTCATAAACGTTGACGTTGACAGCAAAGAACGCAACCGAAGCCTTTCATCGCCATTCCAATCCAACAAAAACTTTTTTAGCGTCTTCATTTCTGAGAGATTGTAAAATACTACAGTAATATTTCAAAGAAATTTCAACAAACTGATATAGGCAACGAATAATACAAAATATACAAAATTATCCCATATTAAATTGATACTTAGCGAATAAAACACCCATAGAATTTCGAATTTCATGTCTACCGAGATATTAACAAGTATTTAATTTGAGTCTGCCTTAAGAATTCTGATCTCGTCGAGCGGAAAACTTTTTCTTTAATCTTTCACCGATTCGTTAGAACAATTTATAACTTATAGCTTTGGATATCCAAATTCGTTCATTCCTTTTTAAGTGGAATCCGAACTTAACAAGGCTGGGGTTTGGCAAGCGATGAAGTCAAGTGGTTGATTTGTTTGACTAGAATGATTTGTGTGGAGCGAGTGAGTTGGAACAAGAGTGTTTTTGGACCCCCTGAGTGAGACTTTAATTTTCGGTCTCTTTTAAGATCCATCGTGGCTCAAAACAACAGTCATGGCACAAATGAGAGCCAAGTGCATTAATGGACGGAAAGAGGACTTTAAACATCGTATGTTGGTTGTAATGAGAGTGCGAGTGTTGTAGTTCTCGTTTGTATGGATGTAGGACATACTCGTTATTTCCTTCCTTCCTTCCTCATATCCTCATCCCAGCAACTACGAATTGTGTAAATTATTTACGATAATGGCATTGCATAGCGAATGGCAAGGCTAGGCTATTCTGCAGCCTAAGCCTAGGCGATTGAAGATTTTGTATTCGTACCTAGTACCTAACAAGTTCTTTCCAGAATGTATATGACCCGTCAAAGCCCAAAAGTCTCAATTCTACCAACAGCATGGTGTGTTTAACCTTTTCGCCCATTCGAGCGGCATGAAGCCTTGACTTGCACTGTCCAAACTAAAAAGTTCTTGTAGTTCATGATTTTGTTTAAAATTTGAAAGCTTCCTGTCCTAATTTCCCTAAGTTGAATTTAAATCTATATTTAGCAACCGTCAGGTTCAGTTCAATTCTACCTGAATAAAATTTCTGCAATTCTCCTCCGAATAGAACAACCCAGGAAGAGAGACAAAGTGAAAATCCATACACTTTCTCTCCTTTCTCTTCCTGTTTCTATTTCTATCTTCCTTTCGCCTTTTCGCCGCTGCTGCTGCGAGTGCAAAGTCAAGGCATCCTGTCCCTTGTGCATTTTGTTAAAAGCACAACTCCATAGGTGAAGATAGTTTGACTTGACTACTCTGCTGCCTGCTGCCTTGCCTGCCTGGCGGGCCCTAGTGCCTAGATACTATGTATGTAAAAGAGATATATATCGATTTCTCCTATTGCTCCTTTCCTCCTTTTGAAACATCAACTAAACTCACTTCCTCCTTGAATCCTTACTATTTCCATTTACATCCTTAAGGTCTCCAGACTACCAACTCTCTCTCTCCATTTAATTCGAGAAAAGCTAATGAAATCAGAATTTCGTCAACCTTGCGTTTATTAAGGGAAACGGCGTGGTCTTTAAGGGCATTTGGTTCGAAGCAGCAGCAGCAGCAAGAGTCCAGACCCGAGAGAATAGACTAGAGTTGAGTACAAGTATGTACAATGCAAGTATCTTACTTTCTAGTAGTCAAGTCTATTCCTCCTTGAAACTCATTATCCAGTGAATTGACTCGGGAAAAGAAAGCAAGGCCTAGGCTAGCGTGTTCTTTCCCGTGCCCTACCTTGGGAAATGACACGCCCTGTTGGCTCCGATGAGAGAATAAGCTTTACATTGCACAGCTGTGTATGTTGCTCTATTTCTGCCTGCACGGTACAAGTGCAGGATAGGAGTTCTCTGCATTTTGGATAGGTTTCTTTCTCAGAAGAAAAAAAGACAGGAGTCTTTGAAAATTTGGGTAAGTTTGTAAAAAGAAGAGATTAATGTTCTTGTCAACGGAGGACATTTTAGGGATCCACCCACTCTACCCTTATTCAGAATTTCAATACAAGGCGATCCGGTGAAACATGCGTTTGAGCAGCACTGGCTATATCGGAGCCTTTTCTTAAATTTCAGGACTTAACTTTAAGGTGTCTAAGTCCATTACCCATCTAAATTGGACCGACACCACCTCGAAAAAGAAATCAGAGTACGCCAATGCCGTAAAAGGGCATCGCACAATCACCCCACTTCAGCTCTCACATATGTCATACACATTCGATGATTCTCCTTTCTTTTTTATGCCATTTGTATGGTTTTTTAACGGAGGGCATGAAATTAAAAGGACTGCAATGCTTCAGTTTATACATGCATGGGTGCATTGCATTCACATGTACACGAGACACGACCCATGCACTACAGTCGTTAAAGAATTAAGGACCAACTTCAAAGTCCATTTGATTTGAATGCAAGCAATGCAAAGTATTCGTATTCGTAGTCATACGAGTAGTATTATGATTGTTGTAAAAGTGGTGGATAGGAATGCATAGCATGAAGAAGGAGTTGAAGTTGAGTAAAGTTTGATGAGGAGAAAAGTTTGAATGGCTATGACAAATGTGGAGATGAATGACATATGTCTTTGGGAGAGATTAATGATGGAGTAGTACAATAGAGGCGAGACATGGAGAAGTGAGAAATGTAGTATGTACGGGCGTCGTCCAACCAACTGACTACTTGAGTATTTCAACTAGTAGGACTACTACTACTACTGCGTGTTTATATCTCCATCACTGGAAACGACTACTAGCTCTAGCAGCCAGCAATATATCACTGACTCCAAACCCCAAGGATTTTACTGGGACATCATTATAATAATAGTAGGATAGGAATGATACCTCCAGAAGGACTCCCAAAACTTGACTACTATTTTATTATTAAATAAACTTTCTCTTCTCTTTCCTCGACTTGTTAAACGAGGAGAAAACTGGTTCTCCAGATTTTCTTAGCAAAAGTTTTGTTCATGTTCTCTTGCGGATTTCATGCTTCAACGACTTTCTTTTAAGGTGCGAAACATAATCATCCCCTGAGAATTAGAATTTTGGAAAATTCTAGCTAAATTATAAGAATCAGGAAGACTCATATAAATTTATGTATGTATTTTGTTAACTGAGCACGTGCGACGCCAATCTTAATTATTATGTATTAAAAATTTCCAATGTGATTATCTCCCTAATAAATAATACGTAAATGAAAGAGCTTGTTAATAACATGATGTGATTTTCGTGCTGCGAACCAGGGGTGAATTTAATGAGGAAGAATAAGGCAAGCCGTCAGAGAGCCCGGCCACCATTAATTATTAAAATTGAAGTGTTAAAGTATTCGTTAGATGCGAGGAGCGCGAGTGCGAGTAGTTTGGGTAAGGGAAAGAAAAGATATAAAAAATGATGGACTCACAGTACATCTCGACTTGGACAGTAGTAATGATGGGCTCACTCATGTTGTTATTACTAGCTTGGCACGTAAAAATGGCATGAAGATCCGACCTCGAGAGCTCACTCACGTCCAACTTGTTTTGAACGGCCCCTTCGGGAGTGAGTATGCGAAAACTGTCATCAAGGAGTGAACCTCCTCGCCACCATGTTACCTTTGGGGGTGGACGACCTAATAAAAAATCAAACAAAATTTCAATACATGTTAAAATACTCATATTCATATGGTTTGTATAAGATTAGCTTAGACACATTCTTTGTAGTTTTGTTTAAAATTATATTTTTTACTTTCTTTGAATTGAATGTTAAGAAAGAGATGCCGAATGAACAAAATAAAATTACGAAACGGGAAGAAAAACAATGAAGGGAAAGAATAGAAGAGGAGAAAATGTAATCAGACTGATGTGTATGCATAAAGACGTCAGACAGACAGGGCCAGGGCTTTGAACTTGGGGCAAACAAGGACCAAGGGTTTGGGCAACCCGGGTTAGGTTGGTTAGACCAAGTCGTGGGGAAAGAGATGAAAGACAGAGAGAAAAGACTCAATTGTACAAATTGAGGCGTGGCATTCCTAACTTTTCCCATGTGATGGGCTGAGATAAAAGGATTTTATAAGATGAAAGAATTAGTTATTCTCTAATTCTCAACCCATCAGAGGAAGAAGAAGCTCAAGGAGAAAAAAGTTCAATCCCATTACTTTTCTCCGACCCAACGATGTCGAAAGGACCTTTCTCGAATATTTAATTTAGTGTAAGTCTAAGTTCATTTGGTTTGTCATTAAAATTGGGAGCACTGCTAGTGCTAGTATTGCCGATAAATCTTTCAATTATGTAAATCTTAGATTATTCTTTGAAAAATTTACTTCACATTCTAATGGAGCGCATCGTATGCGTCGTCACATGTAAAAATCAGTTCTGAACAGCATTGACTTTTGCCCAAACCCCCAACGTATCTTCAAATTTAGCAGTAGCAAATGGAAAACTTGTGACGATTCATTCATACTTTTATTCTCAATTCCTCCCATCACTTTAAAGTCAAATTTTCTTTCATTGAGTGGAAAAGTGGTCTTATTCCTTTCTTCCCTAGAATACATTGTATGAAACTAAACCTATTTTCTACTACTACTCTCGTATAGCAAGTAGGCGTAAGTGTAGAGTAGAAACTCTAGCCAGTCCCACGACTTTTTACTCCGCTCTTCTTCCTCGATCTCGATGACATCCCATTCCTTTTATTTCTTCGTCTTCTTCTCCTTCCGTCTCTTGTCAAATTTTCTATACTATTTGAGAAAGTATGTCGAGAGTGTCGATATTTTTCTGAGCTACAATTCTTTTCTCTTTCTTTCTCACTCACTCCTGTCTGAATTGCTCCAAGCAATTTAAGTTACTCTTTTTATATTGCACCTTCTTCCCTTGTTCTTTAGACGTCCACTTAGGAAGCGTGTGGTTTCAGAAAAAACTTTTAGATTTCCTTCTCATGTCTCGTAGATGAGACGACTGAATGGAAAATTCGCATGCTTATATTTTTAGAGTTATATTTTTCATGCGATATGCTATAACTTACAAACTACAAAGGACACGAAAAAATTGAGAAAATATTTGTGAAGTTAAGGCTTGCTAATTGCAGCTAGAATTTAATGTGGCAAATAACAGTACATACATGGTACAGCTAATGGTATTATTAAAATACTAGTTGTCATTACTTATATAGCCTAGACAAATTAGACATGAACCAGACATTTTGAAATGAAAGTCTTGAAAGTTTATGTATTGTATGACGGTAACATATGAACTGCACTGACATTGGCGAATGCATTAAAGTGAAACTGAAGCGCTGGAAGGAAGGATACGAGGTGAAAGGACGATGGAGAAATAGAAAACTTATCCTGAACCCAAGACCAGAACTTGAGAAGAAGAAACGAGGAAATGCCCGGGAGGAAAATTGGCCCAACCCTCATTCTCAAGAAGATGAGTATGTGCTCTGCGTGTGTGTGTGTTTGTGCGTATTATCTACGTAAGTAGTAGAATCTGAACCCCTGCCTAAAGTTGAAGTAGCAACAAGAACCTTTCGTTTCTAACTCTTGCTTGCTCTGCTTTCATTTTGAAAAGGAAGGAGCTAGGGAAAGACAAGAATTTCTATTCAACCCAAACTAAGTGCAATTAAATATCCCCATAAATATTTCAGAAAACTAATCAAGTGTCAATTGGATTCCTTTGTCCAAAACTTAGGCTAAAGGCTCTTGTGTTTCAGGCCTTCCTTGCCCATTGTGTTTTCCCCTAGTTTAATCCCATTATAATCACATCCATAAATGTTATCGTTCCTACCTCCTCTTCACGTACTACACATTATTGCTCTCATCACCCTAGGCCTTACCCAAAATAGCTATAATAGAATTCCCGAGCCATGCCAGCCAGTTCGAAAATACTTGACCGGTACTAGAATTTAATTTCCTCAGCTTCAGCTCGCCTGGGATGAGAAAATTGAACCCGCAGAATTTGTTACTACGCTAAATAGGAATGTGCAAACGACGGGTTGCAGCTGGCTGCAACCAAACCATGCGAGCGAACTCGTTATTTGCTTTCTCTTCTCTCTCTAGAAATGAGAAAGGAAGATCATGCCAATATTATGCAAAAAGGAAAATAGGCCTGCCAGCCAGCTTTGCCTTGCTTGCCAGTCGTGAGGTTGGTTATTCACTGTGAGTATGACTAGGTGTTATAAATAATGTAAAATGGGTTAGGGTTATGCAAACACTTCTCTCCTCTTGGATGGAATTTATTCCATTCCGTTACGTTGAGTAAGCCTATGAAATGAAATGTTGCATTTGAGCCTACCCTCTAACTTATTCTGTGGAGTTGCATAAATAATTTTTCTTTTTTTTTTCACCATCGTATGCAAGCGTGTAGCAAGGATTCAAATCATAATTCTAAGGCAAGGCAAGATCCCATCACAAAATATCCATGCCTGTCTTCTTGCGTGACCTATTTTTTAAGAAAGGACGCACAAATTCTCAGCCAGCATTTCATAATATTGAGCCATGAAGCTATCTTGGCAGATAGGGACTGTAAACATTAATTATTTAAGAGAGACAGAGTGCTTTAGTCGTATTTGCAAAAATTAGCAATGATCTGAACAAGTCTGAAAGTTATAGTAGGTTGGATAGGTTCATCCCATGGCATGGTATTAAAATTCTAGAGGGAAACCACTTTTGCATAGGATTATGTAAATACAACAGGGATTTTGATTCCTTCCATATTTTGATGAAACGATATGCTATGCGGGAAGTGAAATTTATATGGAAAAGCAAATTCGACTTGCAAAAATCTGCGGATACCGTACAAAAACGTAAAAACCTGGATTTCTTTTGCAACTTCTTTGAAAACCAACAATTTATAGGTATGCCTGTGCCTGCTTTTCAACCTTCCAAGTTTAAGCGAAGAGCTTAAGAAATCTGATACTAAATATTCTTTGGTTATTCCTTCAACCCACATAATTTCCTGAGCAGCCAGACTAGTAGTAGCCTATAATGCAAGAAAGCTGAATGGAATGGAAGGAAAAGGAAAACCCAAACACGTTTTATGATTATTAGAGCATCACATAACTATTACAAAGCACGAAAGCTCGTGATAATATCTCATCGCTTTGTGCAAGGAACATTATTTAGTGGGAACTGGAAACATATTTAGCTCTTAGAGAACCTGGTTTTGATCACAAACATTCCTTATTCCTTTCTTCAGGCAGGCCCAAGCACTTTCTCTTCAAACTTTCTGCTTTCTACGTGCATAGTGCATGTGTATCCGTATCCGAAGGTGTGCGGCCCATATTGTGTATGCAAAGGACGGAGAACTAATTAGGCATTAGGCAATGAAATACATTCATTCTAGAGAATGGCT
>WJEZ01001646.1:0-16533 GCA_009869925.1 Thalassaphorura encarpata
CAAAATCTATTTAAAACAGCAACGCTTCCAGAAATAACGTCGCTTGGGATTTTTACAAAGCTTGTCCTCATGTTTGGAATACAAAATGCACAAATCATGTTTATATCGACTCCATTTTGAATCTCGACAAGCACCGAGGTTAGCCCGGTAATTTCACTAATACCTTCGAATATAAAAATCCTTTCTAATAGGGTTTGCACGTTACTTGTGGCAAATATAATCAAATCTTGTTTCTCGTTTTGAAGAATGTCTCTACGAATCATGAGGTTTATCCATTTCACCAAATTGATTGAAATTGGTACAAATATGATCTCAATACTACAACTCACATATTTACTTCGAAACCTTGTACCCAATGGAACATTTTCTTCAGCTAATTCTCTCATATTTTGGAAACTTAAAGTTTGAAAATTGCTGAGCAGTACAATTGGTGTATTTTTTAGACTAAGTATATAACTCTGAATATAGGGTTCAGAACTTTCACCCACTAGTTTCACTTGACATGGACTCAGGGAGGAAATTAAACGTTGCAAATTTTCTGCAAGCTGATCCCTAATTTTAGGCGTGTCTATCTCAACGTTTCCATTGGAAAATTTGGCTACGTTTAATATGATAATAACAGCTGGAATTGTGTACTGCATATTTAATTGTCTTTGCAGAAATGATGAACTGTATAGATAGGCAATATCAGACGACTTCGTGTAAGAAAACTAATATGGCTTTGATATATTATGGAATTAGAGATGTATATACTATGTATTTACTATGTTGTCTTTGCTTTGCCAGCGTAATACTTTCGCAATCTTACCTGTAACTCAAAATTCCAATATAAAAGAGTAGATAGATGTTTGATCAGGAATCGAATTATTCTAAAGATATGCTTCAGTCATGATTCAAGCTTGAATGAACACTGGTGCTATTAACGCCCTTCTTTTGAATTTACTTTACTTGAGTACAAAAAGCTTTGCTGTTTTTACAAACTCTTATCTATTTCTTACCAATATTGCTAAAGCCCCCTCTTCAAGCTGATTCCTTTGAAACACGGTGTGCGATGTCATATTTAAGAAGCCAATAGCAGTTTGTTCAATTTTATTTCAGTTTTTATTTCTCAAATTATCATAAATAAATTATTAAAGTATTGTTTAGACTTTATAATTAAAAAAGTAATTAAGCTTAACCTTGAATTTACGCCAATCAGAAATTTTTCCTAATGACCTGACCTTGGTAAAACCAGCGAAGAATTATTCGTACAAAGCATTTCGATAATCCGAAATTAAACGTATTGCTTCCTCTCTTGCTCTTCTTGTGAAAATGTTTTGATATCGTCAGTTCAAACGTTAGCACTAAGCAACTTATGCCTAGAAAAAGAATTAAAATGTAGAAAGGTATTCTAACAAAACTAATTGACAGAGGAATTGGATCAGATGCTGAGATTGGAAGGTCTAAATATATTGGGTAATATAATGGAGATTCTGAAGAATTTGTAGATTTCGCTCCGAAATAACTAATAGTGCATTTGTTGCTATATTGAAAGAGTCTGTCCCAAAATGCCGTAAACCCAGATTCTACGAGTCTTTTGTACGTTGGGTAAAATAAATTAAATATGTAAGTAGCTGGGACGTAAGATACAAGAATATCTACAAATTCATTCACTTGACCAATTTTAACTAGTTGTTTTCTAAATGAGAGTTGAGTCTCAAGGAAGTATTGCACTTCGGGCAAATAGATAGACTCAACTAATGCAAAATTTGATTCAAATGACTTGTTTCCCAAACTTGTCTCAACGAGTTCATTTTTTAGCATCAGATTTCGAAAAGTAAAGAGTGACTCTGATGGTGTAGAATTCGTACCAATGTACATGTAAGCTGTTGAATTTATAATTTTTGCGCAATATATGCAATTCGATTTATCATGAATTTTAAGCAAATGTGGTTGAAATAATCCATGGGTACCATTATGATTGTACTGTGCTGAAAATCTCCCTAGTTGGTAAGAACTATTGGCCAATTCCTCCAGTGATTGTGGAAACGATGGGAGATTGGGTTTTGTCATTAGAGAAGTCATCACTCCACTATATCCATTTGTAATCACAATTGTTGCCAAAATCCAAGATCCAAAAAGAACCTTGAGTTTCCCTGGACATGCGTTGGTTATGTGAATATCTTGTCCAACTAAAGTTCCAAACATCAGCAGCACATTACAATGAACAAAAAACCCAACAAGAAAAATTGACAAAATGGTGAAAATCCAAGTCATTTTGTCCATTGAACTGTACAATGCTTTTACATTTGAAATTGAAATAAATTCCTTGTCTAATAATATAAAGAAACGGGCCGGTGTAATCTCAATGGTGAGTACGTTATGGGAATGCCATGAATTATTTTCTACTTCGTAATTGTCTAGTGAATCACCAAAGGCTAAATGAGCTCTATAGAAATCCTCGGTTTCTCCTTGGAATGTTGATGGTGTAAAGTTAAAAATTTCAGCCATTTCAAGAGTTGTACATGTATCCGTGCTTACGTAAAAATACCTGCTAATTTTCCCTTTACGCCAAAATAAGTACGGTGTGCACAGGTTAGAAAAACTATTTTGAAACACGCTCAATTCATTTGATCTAGATACTACAACTTTCATCCCATTTGTAGATTTGTGTTGTTTGAACCAAAATGCTTTTAGAGTTGAGAATCCTTCAAAAAGAACATTGTTTGGAATTCGAATCAAGCTAGTTCTCAATCCTTGAGTGCAAAATGTACAAATCATATTCAGATTACATGAGTGTCCTCCATATTGAATCTCAATAACTACAGAGGCTAGTCCCATTATCCCAGTGATATTGTCAAACATTGCAATTCTCTCAAATATCGTTAGCTGATTGGTTGTGACAAATATAATCAAATCTTGTTCATCATTTTGGGAAATGTCGCTTTGAATCATGTCTTTCATTTGTCGATGATCGATTGGAACAAATATTATCTGAATTCTGCAGCTCATGTATTTCCATTTACCACTAGCACTGACACTTGTGTCGAATAACAAATTATTTTCTCTTCGGCCATGGAAGCTAACAGTTTCAAATTTATTGAGCAGAATTTGAGGTGTATTTATAGCAAGTAAGGGAAGGTAGTCCTGAACATAGGTGTCATATGTTTCGGAAACTTCACCTACTATTTTTACTTGGCACAGGTTCACTGATGAAAGGTGTATTTATAGCAAGTAAGGGAAGGTAGTCCTGAACATAGGTGTCATATGTTTCGGAAACTTCACCTACTATTTTTACTTGGCACAGGTTCACTGATGCAATAATCTGTCTTAAATTGTCTGCCAAAATGTCAATGTCTGGACATGCGAGGCAAAAATTATAATGGACTAGGTGAAGTACGACAACAATGGCTAAAACTGGATACTCAATTTGGAAAGACATGTTTGACATAATATATAGTTTGGATATATTCTGAATTTTATCAGAAAGACATTTGTTTAGTAGCGAGGCAAAAATTATAATGGACTAGGTAAAGTACAACAACAATGGCTAAAACTGGATACTCAATTTGGAAAGACATGTTTGACATAATATATAGTTTGGATATATTCTGAATTTTATCAAAAAGAGATTTGTTTAGTAGAATTCACTTGTGGTTTTTATGCTATATAGTAGGAAATAGATGATCAACTGTTGCTTTTGAGTTTAAAAATGCAATAAAGGTAAGACTATGTATACTGAGAAAAAGAGTACTTGCTGTATTACTTATTCAGGTTGCTGCTGTCCATGCAAATGTTTGAGTTATTGGACTTGCACTCGAGGTTCCAAGACGCAAATATGCAATAGTTGCTAGTTTAAGCCAAAATCGAATTAATGTAATGGATATTACTTGACTCACAATTTCACGTTGAGTATTATCAGAAAGACATTTGTTTAGTAGAATTCACTTGTGGTTTTTATGCTATAGTAGTAGGAAATAGATGATCAACTGTTGCTTTCGAGTTTAAAAATGCAATAAAGGTAAGACTATGTATAGTGAGAAAAAGAGTATTTGCTGTATACTTATTCATGTTGCTGCTGTCAATGCAAATGTTTGAGTTATTGGGCTTGCATTCAAGATGCCAAAACCATAGTTGCTAGTTTAAGCCAAAATCGAATTAATGTAATGGATATTACTTTCACGTTGAGTAAACATACTGAAATAGCGAACAGACAAATGCAGACATGAGTTAGTGAATTGGCTCTGATACTGTCGCTATATAATTTCTATAGCTATAGGATGACCCTGACCTTCTGAAAATATTCACAATGAATGGGAATTACCACACAGACCAGTTCTGTTTTGATAGACCAACGTCAGTCAAGCCTTCAGTTCAAATTATATAACTAATAGAAATCAACATCGCAGAATATTAATAGCATTCTTTATTCTTTCCTTTCCTTCGTTAGAGCTGTAGAGAAATTTTCTCCAATTATTTCACTAAATAATTTGAATGATGGCATCCCAAGCTCAAATCAGCAGAAAAATTATCCATACAGATAAAATCTACTCAAAAGTTTTGCCGTATTTGAAGTAATAATTTTAAGTGATATTACATATTGCAATGTAGTGACTTGCCAAGTATTAAAGATTTATTTTTGTGCGTGTCTTTAGCCACGGAGTGCAAGTGGACAACACACTTTATATTTCTGGACAATTGGGTGCAAATATTCATGCTGAATTGGCGACTGGAGTTGAAGCCCAAACTCGGCAGGCTTTGCTCAACATGGGTCACGTTCTTTCAGCTGCAGGGGCTACTTTTGATAATGGCAATTTAAAATATTAGAATACATAATTACATTTTTCTCCATTAAAATAAACATTTTTTTGTTTTTCTCTTTGAAAAATTTTAGTCGTGAAAGTCACTGTCCTCCTCGCAGATATTAATGACTTCCCGGTCATGAACAGCGTTTATCAAGAATGTATGTGACATAGTAAATTTTCACAATATACACAACTACAGAGAAATAATGAGTTTGTAATACGCTTTCAGTTTTTAAGGCAAATTTTCCAGCCAGGGCTGCATATCAAGTTGCAGAGCTACCTTGGGTATGAAACAGATCAAGAATTTGGCTAAATAATTTGATTTATGTGAATTTTCAAATGACTATCTATAGGGCGGTTTGGTGGAAATTGAAGCGGTCGCTCTGGTTGGAGATATAGTGGATGAAAAATGAAAAAATTATTAGTGTCACTATCTCTCCGAATTTCATAGAATAAAACATAGTAACGTTGAAATGAGCTGGCGAAGATTAGCTGATACGAATAGTCAAAAAAAGTTCCTAAGTGAGTTTAGTAAAGTAGCGGTGAAGTCTTCTAGCAAAGTTTTCGTTTTTAGATCGCTGCAGGTAATGTTAAACAGTTGTTTAGTTAAGCATAGCCTTATAACTTATACAATACATACATCCGATTAAATGGAAGCAGTTGAAAATTATCCCGCTTCGTACATTAGTAGCATTAGTGCTAGAAACAGGAATTAGCGCTTCAAGTCATTCATGAAACCTAATGCAAGCCCGTACAAACGGAAGCACCCGAACATTGAAAAGATACACTTTGCTATAATTGTAAAATTTGAAAACCTCATCAAAAAGTTGACAATAATCCGGGTTGCAAAAATGGAAACAATGTTGAATTATAAATATATCAGTCATGAAACGATTTTGGTTTTCTGTATATCCGATGACTACTTATATTGGAAACGATGTGAAGCGTGGAAACATCAAAACAAATATGGGCATTCCGGTTTAGTTTAACTACCACCGGACGGGTGAAGAATTATTCTTGACCCCGATCAAGAAAGGCACCCCTCTCTCGATTGGCGTAGAGTTTTTGAAAATTGATTAATAACTTCACTATCATGTGTTGTTTACAAATCAAAATTTCATTGCAACTATTTGCAACCAATAAATGTGAAGTGCAACATCCTAATTATTACCCCTGTAAACTGGAAGTCCTTTTGTTGGACAATAGGAGTTAGAGCTTGTGCTGAATAATGGGGGAACGATCGTATAATCTGATCTTCGTATGAACAAATGAAATATGTGCGTAGAAACTAATACTACAATAAAAATAAATCATTTAAAGGCTCAATTTTAAGTTCGTCTTGCTTTATTTCTGATAATCAGTCGACGCACCAAGGTGTTCTGGAGCATGTTCTTTAGGGAAATTATAAAATCAATACCAACCAAGGATAGAAAAGCACAGTTAGGCTTTGAATTTGGCTTCCTCAAACTTTCAGAATTCGTTTCAGAACACCTCTAGAATTGATACTAAATTAAAAATTTTAGGTCACTTGGAAGCTGTACTGTTAAAATATTCTCTATAAAATCAAACTCTTCAAAAATGCCCTGTCGAGATATTTTTTGTTTAGTGTTAGCTGGTGGACTGTTCTAAAAAAGTAGTTTTCAAAACGCGTATCCAAATTCAAGCCCTCTATATATCACAACACAGAATACTTTGCTTTCGGGACAGTTTTATGCAATTAAGTCTAGTTAAACTTGAAAGAGAACAAATGGGAAGCGTTCAGTAACCGGATTATAAAACGCTTCCCATTTGCCCTCTTGCAAGTTGTAGTGTTTTAAGACTTATTTGAGGATTTTAAATTTAATTGAGCAGGATGCTCTTGTCGAAATCGAAGCTGTCGCTGTGGTCGGAAACATTGTGGATGAAAAATGATGGGAAAGTTCGACCTAGTAATTAAAATATAAATTTGATGCTAATTGTGTTAATAAATGTGAAAAATGAAAATAAATTGGTCAGAAATTCCGCACCAGTGTCATATTTTCAAAAAAATTAAATTATCCTATTTTGCTATAATTGGTCCATCTAATTTAGCTTAACTGGCGGCACTTAAATTACAAAGCCAGAACCGTCAGTTAACACCAGCATACATTCATGACATGACATATTCCACATAACGCTACGTTATCTCTGAATTCAAGTACATTTGGTAGCTGCATGATCAATTAAACTCAACTTTAATAATTTGCTCAGATGATGTCGAAAATTAATTCATTAGCTAAGCAAAAGTAAATCAAGTGCTTTATCCGCACTCGCTTGTTTTGTTCTCTAGCTCCACTTTAAATTGACTGATGCAATTTATTCTGTACATTGCTTACCTGAGTTAAAGATAAATTTTACTAATAAAATTACAGTTTTCTCGGTTTGTATTTAATGGCAAATATTTTTTACCTGCCCTACAGTTTAAGTCAAGCTAAACGACATTACTAAACAATAATGATTTCTGCTAGTGTATATTTAGTGACTATTTTAGTCGTGATTTTTGTAGCATGGTTAAGAAATAATTTAACCAAAAAGGCTCAAACCCGTCATCCAGGTCCATTTCGTTATCCAATAATTGGAAATTTACCACAAATTGTTAAAGCTCATCCAACCCATGGGTATATTGCATTTCATAATTTATCCCAACAATACGGAGATATCATGAGTCTTCGTATCGGGATGCAAGAAATGGGTATGTAGACAAAGATAAAAATTCTATATATCCTACTTAATAAAATTTTTAATTAATACAAAAACTATCGACCTAAATTTTAGTTGTACTATCTTCATACGAAGTAATGAAGGATTTACTTCATAAAGAAGAGCTAAGTGGTCGACTTTGGGTTGGATTCCTAAAGGATAGGTCAATGGGTAAAGAATTGGGTAAGTAAAATAAATTAATTACTATACATTAACTAATAATTAACTGACGAATAAATAATACATAGGCTTAGCCTTTACAAGTGGGCCAGAGCAAGCAAGAATGAAAAAATATACGATTCGTGCCTTGCGTGAATTTGGATTTGGAAAACAAACTTCAATGACGAGCGTAGTTGAAACAGAATTGGAAGAAGTGATTCGAAGAATTAAATCCATTACAAACGAACCGGGAAATTCCCTTGGAGTCATCCGAATGGAACGTTTTTTTCAACTAAGTTCACTCAATGTTCTTTGGACAATGATGGCTGGGATTAGATATTCTCATGATGATCCAAAACTTCAAGAACTTTTAAGAGTCAATTCTGGATGGTTACAAACTGGAAACTTTTTTGCTGGCATTGTTGCAGCTTTTCCATTCATTCGGCACATTTTCCCAGAATGGACTGGATATAATTTTATGAAAAAAGCCAACGAAATGATTTACGATTACGTTTGGGTAAGGAAAACTATAATTCATATTTTTGTCCTTAGTAAGTTTCATAAACATTTGACCAAATATTTTAGGATATGATCCGAGAAAAGAAACAAAATCCTGACTATGCAACAAATCCACAAAGTTTCATTGATGTATTTCTGGCAGAAATTGATAAAAATCGGGATGAATCTTCTTGTAGAAAAGAAACAAAATCCTGACTATGCAACAAATCCACAAAGTTTCATTGATGTATTTCTGGCAGAAATTGATAAAAATCAGGATGAATCTTCTTGTTTTACACGTAATGATCCAAAAAAAGTCGAGAAAACAAATGCCCTAGCTAATTTTGTTAAAACTTTCATTAACAGCTGAGCATTTTATGATGCTATGTTATGACATGTTCCAAGCTGGATTCGAAACAACGAGCAATACATCTGCATTCGGACTTTTATTCATGGTTTTAAATCCAGAAGTACAGAAAAAAGTTCAAGAAGAACTTGATGCTCAAATTGGAAGGTCAAGATTCCCTTTGCTTGAAGATAGTCCAAAGTATTTGTAAATTATTTCACATATATTATTTACTTCTAAAATATTTTATTTAAAATGTATTTGTATAGAATTCCATATACAAAAGCAGCCCTTTATGAAGTTTTTCGCATGAGTAATGCACTTCCATTGGCTGGTGCTCGAAAGGCAGTCGTTGATTTTGAATGGAAAGGTCACACGATCCCTGCAGTAAGATTTAGCTAGAATTTTCAAAAATTTATGTAGATATTTCAATTTTTTTGAATTAGGGAACTGGTCTCGTTTTCAACACGTATAGTGTAATGAGAAGTAAAAAACTTTGGGGTGATCCTGAAAACTTTCGTCCTGAAAGGTTTTTAAATTCGGAAGGTCAACTTAACGGAATGGAAAAATACATTGGAATATTATTTGGACATGGTAAGGATTTAAGATAGAAATTAGTGTTGAGAATTCTTTAAACAATTGTGTATATTTTAATTTAGGTCAAAGATCATGCCTTGGGGAACCCTTGGCTCAAACAACAGTTTTTATGTATTTTACTGCACTTTTACAAAACTTTACGTTTGAACCTGTCCCTGGGGAAAGTCTGCCTACGACTGATCCAATCTTTGGAATCATCCTTTCTCCACAACCTTACAACATGGTTGTAAAGCCAAGAATATAGTACAAGTTAAAATAAGCATGAGAATAAATAGTAATGAGAGTATGTAGGAGTGCTGACTGAGTAGAGTACATGAATAAAAGCGGATTGTTATTGTAATTCCCAATTGAAGTTACCCTTGTACTATGTGTGTATGGATTTTTTACTTCCTCTATAGTAATCATCAATAAATGGACAAGATTTTTTTAGTCAAGCCAGACCAAAACAAGTTTCTGCTCAGCTAATTCGCAAATTATGCTTATACTTCCCAAACCATGCACCGCAAAAAAATATATATTTCAGAATAAAATTATGATATGGTTGCTATTGCTTAGGTTAGAAACCAGAAGTTGAGTATGGCATGGGTAGGGCATGACATTGCTTATATGAATCTGCAAAAATCAATAAAAACCTGTTTCCAAATTCCGTCTTTGCTTTGATGACGTTGAATTCTAATTAAAATAGCAAGACTAGAATTTTCCTTCAACAAGTCCAGAGTCTATGCATACAGATATAACCCGGCAATTTGTTTACTATAGTAATCATCAAAAATGGACAAGATTTTTTTTTAGTCAAGCCAGACCAAAACAAGTTTCTGCTCAGCTAATTCGCAAATTATGCTTATACTTCCCAAACCATGCACCGCAAAAAAAATATATATATTCCAGTATAAAATTATGATATGATTGCTATTGCTTAGCTTAGAAACCAGAAGTTGAGTATGGCATGGGTAGGGCATGACATTGCTTATATGAATCTGCAAAAATCAATAAAAACCTGTTTCCAAATAAAATAGCAAGACTAGAATTTTCCTTCAACATTTGAAGTTCAGAGTCTATGCATACAGATATAACCCGGCAATTTGTTTCATTTTATTTGCAATGATTCGTAGTGTTAATTTATTTGTTCAAATTTTGAAATTGTTATTCTTATTCAACTGTCTTTGCATACCGACCACATTTGGATCTGATATCCAAAAATGTCATCCATTGAGTTTGAAGGTAATGTTCTTTCCTTGATCTTTTAGTTAGTACTAATTAATGAATTATTTTATTTCCAGGATGGCGTAGTTGTTTGTACACCTCCAAATTCTGAAAAATCAAATTCATGTCAAGAGGAACAAGAAGTTGGGACGATTGCGACGTACAAATGCAAACCTCACTTTGTATTTTATAATGTCGCAGCAGCCAACCCTAGTACAAACGTTACGCTAAGGTTTACTAAAACAAGGTTCAAAGATGAAGTTATGAAATGTGGACAGAATTCTAAATGGATTGGTTACAAGAAATTCCAATCATATGGGTGCCGAGAAGGTAATTAAAAAAAATTAATGCAATTGTAAGTTCTAATCACAGCCGTTATGATTGACCAGATTGTGGCACAAGAGTAACAAATGCAAAGCCTTTGATCGTAAATGGAATTCAAACAAATGCAACGTCATGGCCATGGCATGCAGCCCTTTTTAAAATTACAAAAAATGGTCCATCTTATATTTGTGGAGGAACAATAATTCAAAAATCAGTCATTTTAACTGCAGCCCATTGTGTGAGCACGGCACCTGGGTTAAAAATACAAGCGGAATCCTTTTTAGTCGTCCTTGGAGGAACGAGTCATATTTTTCAACAGAATAAAAATACTTCAGACGTTCAAATAATTGGGGTGAATGAATACAAAATTTATTTTGTAAATTTCATTTTATACGAAAGTGTGAATTTTTAGGTGAAAAAAGTCTACGTTTCCGAAAGCTACGAGCCAAAGAAGGAATTCCAGGCAGATATTGCAATTCTTCAACTGAATGGAACGATAGAATATTCAGATTCTGTTTCTGCGGTTTGTTTACCAAATGATTTTATTCAAGATTTAAATTCAGTCAAGCCAGGGAGATTCGGTGATGTATGTTTCATAAATTTATTCAGAAAATAATAATAGCCAATTACAATGGAATTCGATTATTTTTTTACATTTTAGGTCGTAGGATTTGGCATTGACGAAAATAAAAATTTAAGCCAATCCTTAAAACATGCAAAATTAGAAATCAAACCACATTCTGAATGTTTTGTAAAATTACAACGAACCTTGAGCGAGTCTCAATTTTGTGCCGGGAATCTGAGAGGTAAAGTTGACCGGATCTCAATGATTGCATAAAGGACAAAGAATCACATTGCTAAATAAATTATAAATATTGGAATAAATTAATTAATATTCATGAGAGTGCTAAATAATTAATTATAGGATTTCGAATAGATGATAAATGGATAACTGTTTGCAATGGAGATAGTGGAGGCGGGTGGTTTCATCCATATGTGACCAAAGAAAAATTCTTCATTCACGTAATGCTACTTTATTTCATGAATAATTGGCATTAATTTATATAATTTATATTAATTTATAGGGAATCGTGAGTACCGGAGATTCAAACGTAAGAGTTGGCGTTTGTCAAAATGAAGCAGTTTTTACTCGTGTATTTTCCTTTATCGATTGGATTAGAAATGTTTTGGATGAAATTGGTGGAAGTTTAGCCTTAGAATTCGACTCTAGTTTTGGAATTCCATTTATTTTAAAAGGAAAAGAAAATTTAAGAGTGGATTTGACCCCAATACCAATTGAATGGAAGAATCAAGTGACTTCAGTCGAATTATCCAATGTAAACATTGACCCAGAAATTCTGCTGGATTCTTTGGAATATTCAAAAACAGTTCAGCATATTAATTTCACTCGAGTCACGCTCAAAAAAGGATTTTCAAGGAGAAGGGTTCGTCTCCCACATTTAAAAAGTATTTCAATGGATATTTTGATAGAAGATTTGACAATTTTTGAAAATCGAGATTTTCCACCAGTCTTGGCTAAAAATTTTGTGCCATCCGTCATATTTTTTGATAAGGATATTGAAGACGAAGATGTGGACGTGAGCCGAGTTGCCAAGCTAAAAGTTAATATTCAAATCACAGCTCACATTTTCAAACTACTGGACATTTCACAAGACTTTGGAAAAATTTCAATATCACAATCTCCTTTGGCCAATGATATTTTGACCGATTTGCTCAAATCAGATTTTAAACTAAAATATTTGGCCGTGAGTCGTTGTGCCATTAATAGTTCAACGGTTCATCTTTTAACTCAACAATCCGACACTGAATCCTTGATTCTGGACCAAGTTGAACCTCCAGGGAGACCAGCAGGCAACGCATTTATTAAGCAAGATGAATCGACTGCAAGAATTTGTACAAGTAAACGTGATATCACCATACCCGGTAATTTATACCAATGATATTCCAAAGGGACTCAAGCATTTAGCACTCACAAATGCAATTTTGAAGTTTCGAAATATTTCTTCATCTTCATCTGATAGAATCGGAACACTTTCTGATAGAAGAACGACTCCTAATCCATCTGCACTTTTATTTCCTGATTTTAAATCCGAAACCGAAGCCAATGTTGAAAATTTAATCGGAACTCGATTTGGGACAAGGGAAACTTCCGAGCTGAAAACTTTATTTTGTGATTCGTGTCTAGACCCAAGAGATTCATTTGAGGATTCAATGCGGAATTTGTATTCAAATTTTCCAAAGCTGAAAAGACTTATCCTGACTTCACCTCAGTCTAAAAGTCTATTGGCCAATTCGAATTTGTTAAAATTACTTTCAAATTTCGAAGAGTTGGGTTTTGCATTTTTAGTAATGAACGATAATTCAAGATATTTACGATTTTCAAAACGAAACGGTCAATTGGTTCAATTTGAACTGAATCAAAACTCGGCCAAAACATATTTTGAGCGTTTTGAATATTCCATGAGTAGAAAACAAAATTTTTGGAGTAGTGAAGCTGACTACGTTGCACTAACTAGGCTCACCATAGCTGAAAAAATTGGATTTCAAACCGGTCACTACAAATTTGACAGTGGAGCTCTTCCACTACCAAATGGATATTTTGCAAATAATTTTGAGAATCGATTTTCTCGAGTACCTCTAAAAATCCAAGAAAGATTAGAATCTATGGAAATTTCCAACGTGGAACTTATGAAAGGAGATCTTGCTGCAACGACTGAATCAGCTATGAAGCTCAAACGATTAATTTTGGTAAACGTGAGTTCACCCTCGATCAAGGATGACCAAGGAGCAACACCTTGGCGATCACCATTGCCAAAATTAGAAGAATATTGGTTAGGAGCAACATTCGTAGATGCATGGTCTGTCCTTGGCTATCATGGATTGGCATCTGTTTTTGAAACTTTGTTTCACTATATTTTCCCATGGGACGGTGAACCAGAGGGCTTTAATGTTCGAAAAAATTTCTTGCAAAGTCGAGTCAACAAAATTCATGTACAACATGGAGAATGTGTTGGGATTTCTTGGAATGCTGTCGATGGACATTTAACCTCTGGATTGAGTTTTACACATGAATGGTTAAAAAATGCCAATGAAAATGGAATCAGGATCAAACGACTTGCTTTCAAATATTGGGAATTGGACCCTGCCGTAGTGCCTTCATCTGTCCAAGAAATAAATCTCAACTTTGTAATCCTTAAAAATGTGCCAGATCTATTTGAGAAGTTAAATTCTCTCAAATCTTTGACTTTTGTCAACGTTCGTGCAAGTGATAATAATCCAGCGGATTTTAAAACGTGGGTTGCCCCAATTGTTGACATCACACACTTGGCAGACCATCATTCAAAATCATTGGAGTACATGGCCTTTGAAAAAATCAATTTTACAGGCTACGTCCCAGGAATTACATTTGAGAGAGTGGAAACTGCATATTTTGAATCATGCTCATTAGAAATTAATTTTATTAAAAGTTTTATATCTGTTTTTCCAAATCTGAAGCGATTAGCATTTGCTGGTGGAACAAGTGCAGATGGATATTTGTTACTTCAGGCTGCAGCTAAACTTCAAAGTGTCCATTGGATTTTGAGTACGAGAGATGGATTTAAAAGTGCTAAACTGAGACAAAGATTAAAAGATCTTCTTGGGGGTCAAGATTTGAAAGAATCTTCATCTAAATATTTTATTATTCAGAAAAATGAAGCAACTTGGATTCAAATTGGAATGACAGAGCCACAAATAAAATCTGTATTGGATGATTTGAAAGGAATCAAAGATTTTGGAAGAGATCCGAGATGTCATGCTAATACATTTGTCGGAGGTGTCCAACGACATCAACATATTACTACAATGATGATAAACTAGTTTCAAATATTTATTAAAGAAAACTTGCTTTATTGTATNCTACAATGATGATAAACTAGTTTCAAATATTTATTAAAGAAAACTTGCTTTATTGTATAACACTGTATGGTATGGTCTTGCAGGTTAAAATTGTTAACTGCCTAGACTTATTCCAAACATGGTACAAAATAAGTTTACTATTAATATTATTCAAAATTTAGTTTAGAGTATATAGAATAATTCTAGAAATTAAGACGATACAAGGTTAAAAACACTGTAAACTCTTAATTTTCCGACTAACAATTACCTCGGTCGACTCATGATTTCTAGCACAAATTATTAAACTACTTGATCCTAAACAGACTATGAGAATGAAAACAGGTATTTTGACAAAATCCATTGAAAATGAGGTCGGGTCAGAGTTGGATGGTAAATTCGGAAGGTTTAATATAATAGGAGAATATATCGAAGCAGCACTACTATTCGTTTTTGTTCTTATTCTAGTTTCATAGGCAAGATAGCATTTGGAATTAACTACGTTCAGCTGATCCCATATTCCCAAAATCCCCGATTCTAAAAGTCCTGTGTATGAGCCGTAAAATGATTTGTACATGAGATTGGCAGAAAAATATGATTGGAGGCTGTATGTAAATTCATTGAGACGAGAAATTTTAACCAGTTGTTTTTTAGGTGAAAGTGAAGTATCTAAGAAATGTTGAACTGCTTGCCATTCTTGAGACTCAATTAATGCAAAGTTTGAATCAAAGGATTTGTTTCCCATATTAGTTTCGATTTGACTATTGTTCAAGATAGAATTTTGGAAATTGAATAGGTTCTCAAAATGCCCATCGTTGATTTTTATGTAAGCAGTTGAATTTATAATTTTTACGCAATAATTGCTTCTGGAAGATGTATCGTGTATTACTGGCCAATCAGGTATTCTGAACAAATGGGTTTCATTACCCGCCCATCTTGTCGAGAAGCTTCCTAGTTGAAAACTGCTATTGGCTAATTCTTCTAAAAATTCTGGAAATGGAGGTATCTCAGATTTTGTCATCAGAGAAGTCATCACTCCACTATATCCATTTGTAATCACAACAGTTACCAAAATCCAACTACCAAATACAATTTTAGTGTTTCCACCTATTGTTTTTGGTATGTTGATCCCTTGACCAATCAATGTCCCAAACATCAAAAGGATATTTGCATGAAATGAGTTGAGGCCAAATGTAATGAGACAAATTATCACAATCGTACAAATCGTAAAAATCCATGTCTCTTTATCCATTGAACTGTACATTGCTCTCTTGTTTGTATCTGATATGAATTTTTTATCTAGAACTATAAACAAGTAGTATGACTTGACATCAACGGCGACAGAATTCAAATAGCGAGCTGAATATCCACGAACAGTATCCTTGGTCAAGGAATGATCAAATAATATTTTATTAGCTGATTTCTCCTCTGGTCCTCCTCGATACTCCATTATTGTCAAGTTATAAATATTTGCAAGTTCGAGTGTGGCACAATGACCTCTGGGTAAAAACGAGGGTCTAGATTTTCCTATCCAAAATAAAGATGATTTGCAAACTTTTCCATGTTTAGCTTTGAATTTTGTCAATGCTCCAAAAAACGAAACGTGCACTGAATTCGAACACATTTGACTTCTAATTTTGTGTTGACGATGCCAGAATTTTATGATATTGGAAACTTCAATAGGTGCATTTGTTGAAATGTGGGCTAAATCCATTTTGACATTACAAGAAGTACAAGTTCCAAAAATATTATGCAGATTTTGACCATTACGGATCTCAACTAGTGGCGATTCCAGTCCATTTGTTTTAATAATTTTATTCAACATTAAAATTATCTCTTGTCTCCTTAACTGATTGCTCCCTTTCGTGACGAAAATGATCAAATCGTATTTCTCATTTTCTAAAATATTAGTCTCAATCATAGCACCCAACTTTTCTGCCAATTTAGAAACGAAATGGACCGGAACAAATATAAATTCAACACGACATTTCAAAAACTTTGTTGGCAGAC
>WJEZ01001647.1:0-16522 GCA_009869925.1 Thalassaphorura encarpata
ATTCTTGTTTGCATTGCGTAGCTCCTGGTTGTATCTCTGTACTGTGCGTAACATGAGCGTGTAAGTCATTTAACCAACCGAAACCGAAGGAACTCTCAGAGCGCGATCATCATCCTCGACTGAATGAATCTAAAATATGATTCCTGAATTCTATTATGAAAGTTTTGCGGGTTTGAGGAGGAGAAAGTACCTAGTTTGGGTATAAATTCGTATGCACGCACAGCAGAATAGTTCGTTCCATTGGAATGGGAATGGTATGGCAAGGCATTTAACTAAGGCATAAGGAAGAGACATTATCTTGAGATGGATGGAGATGACGGGGAAAGTAAGAAAAGTCATCCTGTCTTTCATACTCAGCTCTCCCACTTTACTTCACTTTTTTCTCTCTTCGCCGCAATTACAATGGCTGGAAGAATGGGCATTAGTTTAACCATAGAAATTCAATAGCTCAGGATTTGATGGATTTAAGTAGTCTAGAGGGTAAAATCCAAATGCTTATCTGTACTTGTAAATAATTTTGGATTTTTTTATAATGCACATATTTTGGGGGAAATGAAATGAAAATAGCGCGAATTGACTATATGCATTTTTTCTTGTCTTTTCCTTGGAAAGAAAGGATGAAGGAAATTGAGTTGGTCTTTGGATTTAGTGTTGTAGTATCATAGTGCCGTGTCGACTACAACGCATTAAGCTCAAATTCCAAGGATACTACGAAAGCTAAAGCCGCTGCCAAGAAAACTACAAAGTCAAGTCCGCGCAAAATCCCTTTATCGTTTGGTACTAAATGCTGAATTTTGCCTGTGTGCAATTTTTTTGGATTTTGCGCGCCCTGAAAGCAAACTAACTTTCTCCAGGTCCTTTTCACGGGGAACTTTCACTTTGCGTACTTCTTCACATTCCATTCCTCAGTCGCCGGGCTACAGCTCAGCTAAGGAGTCAGTTTGTTCGTCGGTCTGTAGTCCATTGAGGGATAAAGCTTAGTAAAGACGTAAACACAGGCGATCCGGGTTTTTTCCACTGGCCACTGGTGTCAAAGGCCCAGGAGTTTTAGCCCGAGCGATCAAAGTTTGAAAAAAGTGCAATTTTAAACACATACAGTGGAATTGATTTGATTTACCGTGTATAACTTACTTCTGACGAGTTTTCATTCGGTTGACTGATTCGACGGACTGGATTTGAAGAATTTCTTTTTTGCTTTTATCTCTACAAATTAAGGAAAGAAAAGTCTTTGAAGTTTTAAATTCATTCCTTGAACTTTTGTACTGTACTCGTGTCAGGGTGTACTACCCGCAGTCTTTGACTTGCCGTGCAATTTATTCCATTTGGTTGGGCGAACGGGTTGATTTTGGGGTGCTTTTAATTTTCTCTTTCTGTGAACTCAAATGGAAACGTGACTCAAACATTATGGTGTACCATTAGTTGGGCTTTGTATGGAGTGTCATTGCTGCTTCTGCTACTGCTAAAGCAAAGGTTTTCATTCCCTGCTTTGCCATTGCTGAGCAGGACGGTTTACCCTCGTCAGGTTCGTTGGAAATTAAAGGTTAAAAAGGATTGTATAGAATTACATAAATTGTTATGTATTAACAGAGGTCTCCGTTACATTATAATATCTTTAGGTTTTATTTTAAGAGTTAAATGTATATTATTATATAGAATATATAAATTGCATATAATAGTCTTACGGCTGGCTATGGTATGAGTATTCGACGATATAGATCGTAGAATAGCATAGCATTTATACATGGGAAGGAAATTAACATTCCGTTGAGTTACTTTAGTGAGTCGGAAGGAGTAGAGTACATTAATGGAGTAATTTGGGTAGTGGTATTGGAATGTGTTGTGTTTTAAATGTCCTCATTTAAAATGGAACTCTGTTTGTAATTATTTGCAGTGTCAGTGACAGATGCGGGAAACCAAGAAGGGGTTGTCAAGAGTTCAGAAGTTGAAGAAGCGACTCTCCCGAAGCTTTGGTAGACTTGGTGAGTTGTTTTGAAATTTTCTCCTATCTCTCTCTCTCTTCTCGGAAATTTAAGTAGTATACAGGATCAGGAGGGGACAAACGAGTGACAACTGCTTTCCCTTCAACATGCAACTCAATGTCAAATCTAAAGTTTAAGTTAGAGGGAAAACCTTGATATACTTTTCAAGCATCTTGCTAAAACTTTTCTGAGAAACTTACTTTAATAAAATTAGAGAATAAATGAATTAACGAACGTACGAGGTTAATTTTATGGATTTTATGAGTAGCACGTACACTTGATTGGATTGGGTGTTTTATCCTTCCCCTGTATATAGAAGTCAATTTTTTATATTGTCCGTTGTCATAATGCTTCGGTTCGTTGACAATTGATCGGATTAAGAGGTTAATAATAAGAGATAGGAAGACCGGAGACAACCAGAACCATGAAGGGAAACCTTATCAAGAAAGGTTAGAGTTCTTGGAGGATTTTGAGATCGATGAATCGATCATTGTTTCCATATGTATGGCATAGAACGTTGTCGTATGTCCTTACGTACGCGTACTTACGTAATCCTCATGGTTCATCTGGGCAACAACAGCAGGAGGGAAAGAAGGGAAAAGAAAAGAAAAAGAAATTCAGTGTGGTCGCTTCGTTAGTTGCTAATTTGATTGCGCTTTTGTTGTAGATATGGATTTTACCTATTTTTGCTTTTTTTATTTGTTCGTTCGATTGACAAACCCACAAACGAAACGAAACGAAAGTCGAAGGTTGTACTTGTCTTTTCCACGTGCTGACTTTCCCAGTCGTGAGACTAGAGAATCCAAATGTGGAGTCGAAAGTTCTTTAGAGGTTTTGGACGGCTTTCACACTTGACCTTGATTGTATTGATTCAAAAACATTTCTATGGGTGTTTCCTCTGAATTTCACGAATGATTTTTCATGTCGTTTAGATTGAAGAACTTTTGGGGATATAAAAAATGTTCGCAGTTTTTATTAAAGTTTTAGCTTTTTAGACTGCTGGCTTCAAATCATCTTGATTAGAAAATTGTAATTTATATGAAAACTCTTCGAAATTTTTGATTTTTGGTATGATTAAATTTCGAAATTACAAGAAATTTTTTATTAATACCTTGATCCATTGAAATTTATTGAATTTTTGAGGCTGTACTAATTAATAGTAATGGTATTGCCTGTTGAAGAAATCGTTTAATTTTAATGACCAACTATTAAATAAATTTGTTCAAAAGCTGAGGACGTGTACGACCCGTGAGTAAAGGAATTAAATGACTTAGAAAATAATAGCTAAATCTAAAAACAACAAGAAAAAACTTTGACAAAGGAGTAGGTACAGGTGCATGAACCTCACTTGGAATTGAAGATTTGGCATTTGGCGAATGTGAAATTAAATTGTGTGATGATTGATAAAATCCACTTTGTTCATAAAACAAAGTTCCCCTTGTATTTTGATTTGTCAGTGCACAACAAAGGACAAGTGGATGAGTTATGGGTTTACCTATTAGATGGAAAGTTGATTTGATTTTGTGACGAGGACGACATGGAAAGGAAAGTATTTTGCTTTGATTTGATTCTGAGGGGTAAAAGGACGACAAAGTCCAATCACAACTACAAAAACAAAATACAATTCAATTCAATTCAACCACGAGACAAACAACAGACGTAGTTGTGGAATGGACTAGTAGATGTTTTGAACTCTGACAAACGGAATTCTGAATGAATGAAGAACAGATGGACTTCAGCAGAGTGAGTGACGGAAAGATTGGAAATTAAAATTAGGTATTCCAAAGGCGAAGTCAGATTAGGGCAACTGTTCTTGAGTGCTGTGCTGTGCTATGTTGCTTTATTGTCCCTAGACTCTATTTATTGATTTTCAACCAAAACCAATTATGAATGGGATTTGTATTCAAATTGCTTGACTGGGTTGAGGGATCACGGATGACACGTAGACGTAGCTGCTTGGCTATGACATTTGTGAAAAGATATTTGAATTTTTGCTTGAACTAGACTTAATTCTTCTTGTTCCTTTTGTCTTTCTTTACGTATGTTTGTTTCTTTTGGCATGAGACGATACTAGGAAGGCGGAAGTGAAGTATCCTGACTTATTTCTAGCTAGAGATCGGTTTTTCTCATTTTCATCTCTTTGCAGCAGCACAACAGCAGGGCACGTCCGCATTGCATTGGTGTCATTGCCACATGGTGCATTGCTAGGGCTCAACGTATGAAACATGCGGGCGGGTGAAGAAGGAAAAGGAAGTCTCGTCGTTCTGCTCGTAATGCAGTCAAGCAGAGCAGGAAGGAATACACGATATCTTCTTGTGTTCTAAAATAAGACTCCGTTGAATTTTATGCTGCTCATCTTTTCTGCAGTCCAATTTTCTCAAGTAATACTTATTTGTGTTAAGTATTAGTCACCGGAAGTTTATAGAAGATGAATTAGCAATTTGAAATCATATTTTAATAGTTAGCAGAAAAATTTACCCGCCATTGGTTCAACGTAGCATGGCGGGTTTCCTTTGAGCTTGAAACCAATTTTAAATTGAAGCGGAAAAAAACTNCGTAGCATGGCGGGTTTCCTTTGAGCTTGAAACCAATTTTAAATTGAAGCGGAAAAAAACTATTTGTTGGTTAGGATAGAAAGAGAAAATAGAAAGTTCGTGAAGGAATCACACAGAGGTCTAAAATAGGTTTAGAGTTTTTAATGTTTAAAAAAGGCTTTGGAGAAAGTTGGATGGAGAAAGTCGGTCGAGTGGAAACCCTCAGATTTCTCTTTCTCTGCTTTGCCTTTGCCTTCGTGTGGGTATTTCATGACTTCTTTTTTCTCTTTTCTTCTGCAGCCTCACTGATTCGAGTTAGCCTAGTGGAAAATTTGAACCGATGTGACAATCCATGCAGGCATATTAGGAAGGATAGGAGCAAGAGAATATAATATTTTTGGCTGATAAGAAAGGAAAAGGATACCCAACTGGGTATACTTACTTAGTTTTTGATATGAGTCCTATATACACATAGATAAGTTTGCAAAATAGAAGAAATAGGTAGTTGCCAGGTAGCAGATCCTTTCATCAAGTTTGGAGATTGGAAGCCAAAGTTTCCTCTACATATTTGAATCAATATTTTCCTAAACTCGACACGAGTGACTCCGCCTACATCCCAACCTTGCCCTTTTGAATAGAGTCTGTAGCCAATATTTTATTATCGCCAACAGGAAACACTATTTTTTAAAGTAATCATGAAATCTTAAATATATATTTAGCTGAGTTGTTGCCATTGCCAAGCACACACAAAAGTAGCACAAGTTCATATCGGTGATCTGCTACACTTCATCGAGATTGGCAATGACATTGTATTTGCATCATACTACGTACGTACTTTTTTGACATGGCTTGGCTCATACCCAAGGAAGAAATGGATTGTGTTTGGTATATTCAGATTTCTTCTTCTAGTGTCGAATGAATGAGTAACTCATGCAAAATTCATTTCAGTCCCAATTCCCAATACCCTTAGCGTAGCGTGACATGAAATTGAAATTAGGATTCAATTTGAGAAATATTTACATGACTATCACAACAGGAAAATTGTTGAGTTGAGTCATAAATGAATTTGATTTTGCATGTATCTCGGATTCTGATCAAGGCTAGGATGTTCTGTAAGCCTAGCCGGTGCAAGATAACAAGCAGCATGAATTTACTTGCGTTTTTATCCCTGCTGCGTCAGGTATTTGAAATATTCTGCCTCATTAGTCGGAGCTTTTGGAGTGTGGAGCGAATTAGTGTGAAGAAATAAATCTTCAGAGAAGAAGGCAGAAAGGGTGAGAATTCGCTTTGAGTTTTAAATTTTGTCATGCCAGAGAAAAACTTGCTTAGGTTCTATGTGTATTTTATATGGATTTAGTTGACCCGTGCTGTGGAACGTGCTTAAAAGTATTTCCAAAAAATTGTAAAAATAAATATCAAAAGCGAAGTAATGACGAGTGTAGCTGAAGCTCTGATTTTGAATGCACAGCGGAAGCGTGAGGTCGCATGCTCAATTTCGGTTAATGTAATCCTTTTATTGGAAAAATCAGTAAACCTAAGGAATCATCCAAGTAAGGATAAGTCACGTTCGTTCATGTCGCAAATGCGAGCTGCATTTATTTGTATATCATTTTTATTGGGATTTTGAATTGGCTCAACCAACGAAAACCGGAAAGACGTAGGACGAAACTTGAATATTTATTTTCCTCAGAACTTTTGATTTCTTAAAAAAATCTGGTTGCCTGAAATTTAAGTTGTGTTATTTCTTAGGAAATCGATTTTGATATCTTAAGGGAATTATTATTCATCAGATTCTAAGACTGGACAGGAAAGCCAAAGCTGCTTTTCTCTTGCCTTCTAAAAGCCGGATTGCAAATTTGAAACTAGAGGATTTTGAAGGATTTAAATCAGCTTTGTCCTCTAACAGACCCACAGACAATATGCCAGCGCCAGCTCATTTCATGTTTAGTTGGTTTTGTGTGATGGAAACTGGAGCTTATGCTTAAGTAGAACTAGGGCTTTGCTCCGTTTCTTGCTGAGTTGACTAAGTAAGTTGAAGTAGGAAGGACTTACGGTAAGAATGATGAGATATGTTAAGCTCGGAATGTCCTCCGCATTACGGATAATTTATTTACTGAGTTTACATTTCCAAAGTTTTGTGAGATCGTTCGAATTCATCTATGGATTTTGTTGCGAGGAAGTACATTAATTTTACATTGCCATGCATTGGGTCAGTCAGATCATGCGAATGTTGATGTGTTTTGGAGCACAGACATTATTTCAGCTTCCTTGGATGTTTGCCATAATTAATTAATTCAGTGTGTGTATGTTCGCCAGCCAAAATGCACCGAGACAGAGTTAATGAATGCAAGGATTAGTCATACTGTTTAGTTCAATGTCCTTCATGGAAACACGTGTCCAGCGTTAAACAATTTGTGTAGGCCCCTTAGGGTTCAACTTATAATATAAATTATTAAGTGCAATTTTGTCCGAAGGGCTTATTCACTATTATAAATGTTGGAAATCTACTTACGAGTACTTATTATTGCTAAAAGGAAGAAATCGTACGTAATCATAATCCTTCAAGTAGCTCAAGTAGGATTGAATGACAGACAGTCGACAGGGCAGAGGAAAATCCTTTCCAAATCAAATTCTGACTTCAATGGGTTTGGCTTTGGGTTGTGTAGGTAAATAAAGAGATTGGGAGGCAAGGAAGAAGTCTGAACATGCATTTTACCAATGAATTGAAATCGGAAGGACGTAGAACCCTGCATAATGGAAAATGGTAATATGAGCAGACAGTCGTGGAAGGATAATAATGGTGTCGAAATGGAGGCAGGGCAATGCAATGCAATGCAATACGGGGGAATAAAATGAGAAGAGTCCAATGTGAATCCATGGCTCATGTTTCAGTTTCTAGGGAAGAAAAGGCCTTTTCATTTCCTTTCCCTTTGAAGAACCGAAAGGAAAAGGACTGATGTGTGAAAATTTGAGAGCCCTCGAATTTTTATTAAGTTTACAAAGATCCTCCTAACACATAGGGAGAGTGAGAAAAAGCGAAGCGGTTCGATTTCTTTCTTATACTCACTGCTATGGATAGAAATGTAAGGTCCGATAGGATGTGAGAACGTGGATTTGATCTCCAATGAGCTTTGTGTTTTCACAAGACACGAACGAAGTGGGAAAGAAATCAAGGAAGGAACAGATGGGTCCAAGCCATTGAAGAAGGGAAAAACTAGTCAACACACATACAGACAATGGTTTTGTGGAGAAAGTGACTTTATCCGTCACCAGAGCCCAAAGCTCCAGCTCCAACTGCCTGCCTAGTGACTTTCTCCTGTCGAGATAAAAAATTTGGGAAAACTTCATCTGTCGTCCGGATGATCTGATAGGAGAACTGTAGTACAGTGTGCTGAGTACATCGTTTGTACCATCTGATCATATGTATTCCCTAGCTAATGTCTATCATGGGGTTAGAAAGGGGAAGAATGTTGGACTTCTTGGTCGAAAACACTTTTAGAACCCAGAAATAAAATTTAGGCTAATTTTTGTTGGAAATCAACCATGTAGGGGGAAATGGTTCTTGACTTTTTCCTTAGTTTGTTCTCGTAAGGGATGTAACGGTCACGTATGGGACTTGGATATTAAAATGTCAGAAATCATTAGTCTTCCGGCTGCCACGCCACCACAGAAAGTGCCGCCAAGGCTTTTCTTCATTCCTACGTTCAATTTCTGCACGATAGAGAAAATCCTTCAAGGAAGGGAAGAGATGCGTATGCGTATGCATAACTCTAATGCAATGCAAATGTATTGTTCTTACGAGATTGCGTTTCTGTGTAAACTCTTATGTAAAATAGTACAAGAGATATTCAGAAGGGGTGACAATGTGACACAGACTGACAGGCACTTATGATATATTATGGCTAAGGTGAACGTTGAACCATGCTAGCTATGGTCCCAGGCTCGAGAAAGTCAACTCTCCTTTCTCTTTGAACTCCAAATCAACCGACGTGTAGGGTCATTCATTTTGACGTGACTTTTGGAGTCGTTTCATTATCCTTAATGGACACGAGCATCTACTTGAGGTGTCAAGTATTGTGCTATGTTAGATTTTAGATAAATGGTCTAAAACAAAATTAAAATGATCTAGCTTAGAAATACTACATGTAATTTCAATTCTAACCCTTGACTTTTCTTTTTTCTAACTTGTACGCTCAGCTCAGCAAAAATTTGATTTTACAATTTTCATAAATGTTATGGATATGGGAAGTGTGAGCCGAAGCCCATATGAATCGATTTTCATGTAAAGACCGAGCAAAGCAATCCAAATTGAGTGAGGCTGAAAAGAGATAAGAGAAAAGAAAGGTCCAATAATAGTGAGAGTCATTCAATAAAAAAAGAAAAGTTTCCCCTGCGTATTATTTCGATCGGCATGATGTCTTTCTTTTCTATTCAATTTCCGATTGGTCGACTGACTTATTTTTGACGGAATGACGGAACAAGAGCAGCAGGTAGAATTCTTCCAACTGATCAGAGAATCTATCAAGTTATTGTGCAAAAGGAAAGGAAAACTATTCCTGTGCTTACTTTTACTCCTTTTGACAAAGAAGAGCGAATATTGTACAGTTTTGACCTAATTTTGTAGAAACTTGTGCTATGCTCTCTCTTTGAGTTATTTATGACGGGTAAACGTGGTGGATTTGTTTCTTTTGAGCTTCCGGCGGAGAAAGTATGTGATATCACGTCAGGCACGGCAAAGAGAAAGCGAAGAGGGGCGTGTTTCACTTTCGCAAAAACTCTTACACAGCAAAATTGCATTGGAGTACATACGAAGGTATAGGTGGGATATTCGTATCTCTGCTCTGTTTGTTTTAGCTAGCACTCCTCGTGCGTGAATTCAAGTTGTACGTACTACTAATGGAATAGTTTGGACAAAAGTCTCAGGGCTGACAGTAATAGATATGGAGTTTTGCAAGTTTTCTTCCCAATTTGAAGAGACAGAATTCTACCTTTTTATTTAACTTTGGTGTTTTTCCATTCAAGTTAATAAACAACTCTAGGAACTCTAGCTCTGAATCACTGAAAATATTGCTATTCATGTACTGTTTTCTAAAGTTTTCAGGTTGATGGATATTTTTTTAGAATCCGAATCTGACTTTTTTAGAGTACAGGAATGGAAAGATAATCTGTAGGGATACGAGTATGCGACTGATCGCGAAGTATTTTAAGAAATTTTTAGAAATTCGGATGAAAGTTTTCCCGGGGTAAACAAAAACTACGAGAAATAAGACCCAAACTGCCATCCGTTAGTTTTATCATCCCATAGCATTTTTTTGCTGAAGAAACTCGGCACGTGGCCTAGGAATAGTAGCCAAGTAGCCTTCATGGTTACATCTTGATTAATCTTGGATACAAAACGATTGAAAGTTGAGAGACAGGAGAAAGGACTAGTAAGTAGTATGTGGTGGTGGATTCTTCTTTTCTTAAGAGTATGAGTCGTTGAATACCCGCTATTCAGTGCTCAGTCCTCATGTGGATCTGATTTATCGGTTTTGGCTCTTGTCCAGCTCCCATCTTTTTCATAAAGGGGATATAACGGTTAACGCAATGGATGCGTGTTGTGCGTACAAAGTGCATGTAACGTAACGTCTTGGTTTTTATGATCAGCCAGTATGTTACAATGTTTCGTACAAAAATATATACTCTAGTGAATCCCTTGGATAGGATATTCATTAAATTCCTTTGAGACTTTTCACTTTGAGTGAAAGCGTCAGCAGATTAGGTTTTCAAGTTTATTTGAAAAAATTACCTATTGGGTTTTTTTTACTGTCGGATCTTAGGGTTGTCCATTTTGACTTGGACTTGGACATGTCCATCCTTCTCCGAAATGAGAGTCGTTGAAAAGGATTTCCTGTTTTGTCTTGAAAAAAGGACTCAAGGCACGAAGAAGTTCCATTTGCGAACCTCGCCTGTCCTTCCCGTACATCAAAATGTAAAAAAAAGAAATGGTGTAGTTCTTCTAGTGGATTTGCTGGCTGGCTCCTGTCGTCATCTCGTGAAAGTCTCTTTCTCACACCTTCCAGCTCACTAGAGAAGAAGCCGAATGGAAATGAGATTGACTCTTGATTCAATTTCGACTCTTAGATCCCCATCCTGACTCCTGTCTCCCAAAGGGTTTGCCTGCTTCACTTGGTTCTTCCATGGCGTTGGCTTATTTGGTTGCAAAATAAGCACTAGATAATATAAGCAAGGCAAGGGCTTATTTACATTACAAACCTAAAAGCTTTGCATTGCAGTTCAGCGTGTAAATGTGATGGAATTACCTTGTTTGTTTTCTGATTGCATGCACGTACAGTATAGTATAGTATAAGTTATTGGATTTGGGATATTGATAGCAATCATAGGGTATGTTATGCACATGGGTAGTTTCAGTGATTTACATTTAGAGAGAACCTAATGGATTTTGCTTCTGGGGGTTTTAAAATTGTGACAGGATTTTATGAGCTCAGGTTACGAAAATGGTGTAATTTAAATTTTGCTTGTTTTTAGTACCTTGTAATATAATTTCGTTCATTTAATTTGCGAATTCTTTTATCCGTTGAAGAGATTTATGAGCGGCAGCGTTCTCCAGAGATTAAAATTACGTCAACTTTTAATGATAAGAAAGATTTTGATGTTTGAGATATTACATGTTCAGCCAAGCATAGCATCATTCAATTTGTAAACTCTTTTATCCGTTGAAGAGATTTATGAGCAGCAGCGTTCTCCAGAGATTAAAATTACGTCAACTTTTAATGATAAGAAAGATTTTGATGTTTGAGATATTACATGTTCAGCCAAGCATAGCACGGAAGGGGAAAGGAAGTATGATAATTCATTTTCACTTTGAAGGAAGAGAAAAGAGACACTGAGATATGTATAGCTGCATAGTTGGGTGAAAGGCAAGGGCGTTTTGTGTCATGTGCCACTCATTCATCATCAAAATGAGACCGACACCCGAATCGCCTTCCTTGCTTTTTCACTCTTCACATTTTTTTAATAGTTTGAAAGGAATCTTCATCTTTTTAGTTTTCTTTTGAAAAGTGTGACGTGCAATTTTGTTTCACTTGTTCGCATACTGCACGCGCCTAGCTAGCTGAAACTTGGTTCTTATTGCAAATCTGGGCAAACATACTTCATCTAAAATTCAAGTCCTAGCCTAGTCTCCGACTTTGTTTTAGCATAAGGCAAGGCAAGGGTTTGAAGGGATTTTGGATTATGACTTTGCAGCTAAGGCTCAGGCTAAGGTGGAAGGTAAGATAAGCTTAGGCTCGAGCTCGGGACTCGGGAGACTCAGCTCAGCTAGTTCATAATACTAATGTCAAATATGCTAGAGCTGAATTCTTGCATACTTTAGGGCCTGGCAGGCATTCCCATTCGCAATGCAAGATATAGACATACATAAAGTATATCATTTAAAAGTTTTGCAATCTTGACAACTCAAGTCAGTTTTCTGCCGGGCCTTGTTTTATTCTGCCAATGGCAGGCAGGCTGAATTAATTTGTAAAGTTGAACTTGTAGTCAGTTTGGTTACAGCTCAGCTAGTTCATAATACTAATGTCAAATATGCTTGGGCTCAATTCTTGCATACTTTACAGCCTGGCAGGCATTCCCATTCGCAATGCAAGATATGGACATACATAAAGTATATCATTTAAAGTTTTGCAATCTCGACAACTCAAGTCAGTTTTCTGCCGGGCCTTGTTTTATTCTGACAATGGCAGGCAGCCTGAATTAATTTGTAAAGTTGAACTTGTAGTCAGTTGGGTTCGCTTGGCTGATTTCTCAGTTCTGCTCTGCAACTAAATTTCTACAATTCTTAAATCGATATTTCTCAAACTCTGCATGCACGTATGAGTATCAACGAAAGAAATGGAAAGAATTTACCCTCTACAACATCTAAATAATTTGTAAAACGTGGCATGTTGAAATGAAGTATTTCTTAAGAACTTGCATACGATATGACATATGGCATTTTTCCATGGTCGGTCGGTCTAACTTTAGATAAATTGAGCCTTGACTCCCAAGCATGAGTGAATACGAGTTTTGTGAGGATCAAAATAGTTATTGAGGGTAAGGTCGATAATATTATTGCAAGTTTATTGCCATTCGTTCGGTTTTTACCGGTTACGGTAGCCAGATGGCTGAATTTGAAAAGTAGTAATATTGGAAATTGGTTACATTTCTTCGGATGTATCAATTTACGTGCTTGAGACCAAATTTATTCTCAGTATCAGAATTTAGAAATTATTTGCGCGTCACCACATTTTATCTCCTTCAGTACAAGTCCTGTTCAATTAGGGATGTTTGTCTGATTTCATTAATTAAGTAAGGCATGGCTGGACGTATTTGTGTACTCCCGTTGTCAACCTGTCTCTTTTGATGAGGTCTTGGGATGGAAACCAAGAGATGGTGGTTTTCTAGAGAACACTAGCATTGTAGAGTAGACAACAGCTTAGTTTTGTGTATTAAGAGGAAAGATGAATAAGGAGAAAGTTGAAGGAAGCGTGACATCTCCCCTCTCTACTATTTCTCTCAGATGAGTGGACAGGTTAGTTGCCCCTCGCCTCGTCTTGTTAGGAAACCAAAATGGTAGTATTTAATGCAGTGCAGTAGAGAAATACTACGTGCGTGTGTGTGTGACCATAAATACTCTCAGCGCCGGAGGAATCACATCCAACAAAGTTCTCGGCCTAAGACAAAATACGAGTGAGCGATGGAAAACTTTGTCAAACCACCGTCTCATTATTCCCAAAACTTTGGATGCTAACGAAGACAGACGAAATTTCTACTCCTAGTAGGTTCTTTGCTTTGAGATTTCTTAATTACGATGTTCTGAATTACGAAGAAATGGTTGGCTATGACGTATATTGAAATATTTCTCGGATTTCCTTTTGTTAGTTTAATGTAATGGGCGATTTTTAGAATAAATGGAAATAGAAGGCTTGTAGAAAATCAAATGATGAAAGTCGCTTAAATTGAATTTTTGAATTAAGAAATACTATTGGTTTTTTACTTTTTACCGTGTTGTATTTGACAGTTTGGATTGAGTTTTTATATCAAGGCATGGTGAGTTCCCCCGACCCGAGAAAAGGTTCGTTGGTTGATTCAGGTTTGGTATTAAGATAAGAATCCCTGCTGCTGCTGCATTTTGTTAGTATGGCATGGCAGGAGTAGTAGGGAGTTTGAACGACGTGCGGCTAACATGATTTTAAAGAGGGAAAACTTCATTTTGATGTAGAGAAAATTACCCACATCGACATGACATCGATGGGAAGTCCTCATCAAAAGGAAGTGAAAGAGGAAGGGAAGGGTTTTAGAAAAGACTTTATCAAACCGTCCGTCTGCTCTGTGCATGTGCACGCAGGACTCACGCACAGTTTCCTTTTCTAAGTTGGGCCGTTAATTTCGAAGGGAATTGGTTGTCGGTCGGACAGAAGTTTTCTTATTTCCAATTACATGTTTTAGCCTTCCGCATGGATTTCCGTCCGTTTTGTATCACGTACATGCGTGTCAACTGCACGCAATTCGAAAGATTGTCCATAGTAAATGTCTAGAATTGATCACCTTTGAAAGAACAAGGCAGAAAACACGATGAAGGAGTGGTTACTTGTCAATTTTCTGATGGATCGAAATTCCCGCCTTTACTTTTTTTTATTACTTAATTGTTGTTGGATTTCCACTCATCCATGAAATGGGCTTTTCTGCTCTCTGATCCGAAATGAGCACCTTACATAGGTTTTCTTTCTACTTGGATGAAATTGGAAGTCTGAGTCTAATTCCGTCCGTTTTGTATCGTACATGCGTGTCAACTGCACGCAATTTGAAAGATTGTCCATAGTAAATGTCTAGAATTGATCACTTTTGGAAGAACAAGGCAGAAAACACGATGAAGGAGTGGTTACTTGTCAATTTTCTGATGGATCGAAATTCCCGCCTTTACATTTTTTTTATTACTTAATTGTTGTTATCGTTGTTATTTACTCCACTCATCCATGAAATGGGCTTTTCTGCTCTCTGATCCGAAATGAACACCTTACATAGGTTTTCTTTCTACTTGGATGAAATTGGAAGTCTGAGTCTAGGTGTTAGTTAACGGTTGAGAATTCCCATTCCAGTTTCCCAGTGGTGTGGTGATGCTGGTCATGAAGGTGCAATCCATCACACAAGTTGACCTGGACCTGAACGTGTAGCTCAAGAAAGAAATGTCACTTGCAGGGAACGTGTGATGAGAAACGCCTAAAACTCTCAAGTGCTTTCTATCACCTAGCAGCTTCCAGCTTCTGAAATAACTTTTTATCCAATAGACTTTTTCTAGCTGGAGGGTTACCCTTGACTGAAGAAATCTTCCGGTTATAATTCATAGTATTGTACATTGAAATCAAAGAATGGGGATAAAAGGGGAGGAACGGAACAGAATCGTATGGATTGGACGACGACTCAAGTTTCTGGCGGCATTGTGCACTATGAAGAAACTTTTTGAACATGAACATGACCCTATGAACTGTTCTAGCGTACGTACGTACATAACGAATGTTAGGGGGCATTAGAAATGTAAGTCTGGTGAAAGTGAAAGGAGTAGAAGAAAGTTTCTTTCTTTTCTCTTTGCCGAAATATAATGTCGCCAGCATCTCTTTCTCAGACTTTTAGCGAACAGCTAACATTCTTTAGGAAAGGAAGAAAAGTTAGTGTCTCAAAACTGTCACTTTCCCCTTTTGCCAAAGTTGGGAATCATCCTGGTTGCTGTAAGCATAGTGTGAGAATGTATTCACAGGGTTAGGTTGAATCTGGTGAAAGTGAAAGGAGTAGAAGAAAGTTTCTTTCTTTTCTCTTTGCCGAAATATAATGTCGCCAGCATCTCTTTCTCAGACTTTTAGCGAACAGCCAACATTCTTTAGGAAAGGAAGAAAAGTTAGTGTCTCAAAACTGTCACTTTCCCCTTTTGCCAAAGTTGGGAATCATCCTGGCTGCTTTGGGTGTGAGAATGTATTCACAGGGTTAGGTTGATTCATTTTATTCTATGGACTGTCTGACTATTCATTTATCTTTTCTAGCATCTAGCTTCTTTTTGTTTTTCCATGTCTTTTGTTTCAGTTGATCATTTCAGAAGGTATGTTGTATGCATGGGAGCTCATATTTCAATTATTTTCAACTCATTGAAGTTCCTAATTGAAATTTGAGATGTGGGTTTCAGTTTTGATTAGGCAAATTGGACCAAAAAATAATGAAGTGTAATTCAAACCATACATACCGTCTAATGTATTTATTTTTCGTCCATTATGCAATCATTCGAACCAGTCGGCCTTAAATTGAGAATTTTAGTTATGCTATGCTGTGCTTTCTCTCATTTTTCTTGTCAGCATTGAAGCTTCTTTACCTTAAGCTTTCCCCAAGAACATAACATAAGGCGCGTGACTACAGGTACTTTAGTGTATTTATTGGGGATTCCCCACTTTGTTATACTAACTTGGGGTGGAAAGAATAGAAGGGAGAGTGACCCTTCCTTGGGACGATTTATTTCAATGAGACATTTCACAATCATGATATATTGCGTGTACAAGGTAAAGTTTGCTGTTGTATGGTGTTGGTATGATGTCTTAATTTTTCGAAGGTGCCGTGCAAGGAAGAGCTCGTCTTTCCTTTTGTTCTTGAAAGATTCACAAAAGCTGAGCCTTTTTCTTTTATCTAAAGTTTCTTGAGTCATCTCTCCGCAATTCCCAATAAATCACGGGTGATAATAGAGACACATGATGTGTACATGTGGATTCTAGGCTTTCACATACGTTTGACAGGTCACACAAGCCCTCACTTCATTTGGATTAAATTGGCTCTTTCCATTCACCCCTTTCAGAATTTTGATAAAATATGTGACGATAGATAAAAATAATAAACTTTTATTCTTTCGCCGCTTTAAGCCAATTACATAATTTAAAATTCTACAGTTCGACTACAACTATTGTATCAAAAATATTTTGAATTACATATCACTGA
>WJEZ01001648.1:0-16520 GCA_009869925.1 Thalassaphorura encarpata
CAACAACGGCTGTTGGTTGTTGTTGCTGATAAAGTCGGACTCCTGCCCCAGTATTGTACTGTCCCTGTTGTGGACGATCACCACCATAGCCTGGACGAATTCTGGCTGAGGCAACAAGGGTAACGCAGGTGAAGAATAGGATGAGAATCTAAAATTTTAAATTAATGTTTGTGTATAGTTTGTATGTAATTTTGTAATAATTTTGAATTTACCTTTATTGAAGGCATTTTAGCGTAAACTGAAAAATAAAGCACGGATCTAGATCAACTGGTACTTCCTGACTGTTCGTGCATATTTCATTTCCTCAATCTTTTATAGTTGGGCACTTGGGCATAGGTTGCTCAGCTTTCTCTGTTTGAAGGAAATCGAAAGTTTTGGGGTTAGATTAGGACATCCCAGGACTAGGCCGGGTGCAATGTGTAGAAAACAAGAAGGGTTCAAGGGTCCAGCACAATGCAAGGCAAGGCAGTCCAGTTCATGAAAGAAAGTAAAAGTGAGATTGGGTCCTTTGCCTTGAACCAGTTGCGTTTGGTTATTTTTGCTTATGAAAGAGTTGAAAAATAACACATGGACAGACTGTGTCATACGGTACAGTGCCATGAATTATTTAAAATCTCAGTGTAAAAAATAACATACAATAATAGATAACCCGGAAGGAGGTTCCGTAATTTCTTTCCAAGTCACTTTATTTTTGAAATAAACTAAATCGGATCTATTGTGAATTAAAAGTTCAATGTTAGCTCGTCTACAAAAAATTTCAACACACGTTCCTTGTTTGCTAAAAGAATGAAACAACTTTATTTTTATTTTTTAATATCAAGTCTTTGTGAAGTTTTAATTTCACATTAGCGTAACGTAACGTACATTCCTGCCTACTAGATTTAAAACACGTAATAAAATGTCTGTGTGCCTTGGCCTTGCATCCTCCTCACTTTTACACGTCGTACTCTCTCGTGTGACCATGTTTTATTCAAATATTTAATTAATTACTATAATTAATTCCTCATCTATTTTTACACAGATATACGTCTACATATTATAAGTATTATTTTATCCAATCCAATCTGGTCCTCTGTGTTCGTTTGTGATTAAAACAATTTCTTATTACATTGTTTCTGAAAGACTGACCCAAAAAAATCATTCGATTCAATAATTAACATACAGAAATTTCTCATCAATCATAATTAGGCCATCGTCTAATCTCACTTTTTCTTTCTTTCTTGGCAAAAATAATGCTATGTATGTAATGTATGTAGTTTTTAAAGCTATTTGTCTCATGAAGTAGGACTATCAGCATTTTTCCCTTTTTCACTTCTAACAATTTTTTCTTAAAAATTCAAACACAACTAACAAACAATTAACACTTTCACGTATTTAAACTATTCAACAGTTAAGTTGTAAAGTGCATAAAGCTAAAGCTAAAATGCCTAGTCTATTGAGTAAGTACTTTTAAAATTTTATATATAGGAATATTTAACCACATGCATAAAAAGTCCATGTAAAAAAATTCCAGCATTTCCAGTTTCGTCTCTGAAGGTTCAGATCATTAGTATTTTGTTTAAAGGGAGTTGTTGGATAACCTGGAAATTATAAAATAAAACGAATCGTTGAATTAAAATTTCTAAAACTTTAGCTAATGACAATTTTTGTAATTTTTTACCTTCAGAGCTTAAAACAATTACTTTTTCCAGTTGAGCTGAGCTGCAAGTCAAAGTCAAAGTCTCCAGTTTCGAGTTGTTTGGCGGAGTGGTTTTCCCACAAGCACGAACGAGTATTAAAAAAAATGTCATCAATTAGATTTTTGGTTACTTGCTACTCCTTAGTTCTTTCGTTGTTTGTTTTTTACAATAGTAATTGTTCCATTTTTTATAACAACAATAATTAAAACACATACGTAACATTATGAGGAATATGTAAATGTAAAATTAACATGTAACAAGTAGTTAACATAAACACAATATTAATTAATTAATAAGTTTTGATTAATAAATTGTAGTTGCCTCCATGTAGCATAACGTAACGTAACGAGATTTTCTTTGCATAGTTGAGTTAAGTAGGTAGTAAAATTTGTGACGAACGGTTTACATAATAGGACTCAAGGATTGAGCAGTCGATAACTTTTGGAGTTTGAGTTTTTTTTAAAAAATGAGCAAACTCATGGAAATAAAGCTAATTGAGTCAAGTTTCAAGTTTTTCTACCCCTCAAAAAGTAGTAATTATTAAAATCCAAGTATTTTTTGATTTAAGATCATATTCTCAACATTTCAATACACAAACACATAAACTATTCATACGGGGCTGGAAATAAAAGCACCCACATACATTTTAAAAATTTATAACAAGTAGCTTAGTTCAAACATTCGGGAAACAATAAAAAGAGCAAATACAGTTTGAGTTGAGGAAATATTAACATTAAAAAATATATAAACACCTGAGAAGGAAGAGGAAATTTTTCAACTTTGGAACAATTCTTAGGTCCTTGATGTAATGGTATACCACTTGCTTGCAGCCTCCATTTGTATTTACAACTACTAAAATACCATTTGGGTAATCAATCATCTCATACATTTTTATAGTATTCATTTCATTTTTTTCTATGTAAAATTCAACAACTATTAGGAAATTCAATTAGGATACAGAATGTCGATCGGGAAGAGATTTTTGTTTAATTTGTGTCATTTGCCTCAATAGAGAGTATTCGTGGGTGCGTTGCTTGAGACTGGACTCGTGGCCATAGTCATGGTTGGTTGATGAGAATAATTACGGATTTGATGAAGAGAAATCAGCTGATTTGGAAAAGAATTATTTCCCATGGAAGATGGTTTATCCATAATGGAAGAAAGGAGATGCTGATTGTGATGAGATTTTGGGAAGGAGAGGGAAGACTCATAGGGCAAATACGTGATGCAACGAGAGCTGAGTCCAGAGCCATTTATAATGTTCGGTGGAAGTTGGGGTCTTGCACCCTGGAGCAAAAATAAAAAAGTTAAAAAATTAATCAGTAAATTACAAATTATGAAGTCTTACCGTCTGTATAGCTGTAAAGGCACTATGAGCACTGTTGTTATTATTGCTATTGTTAAAACTTCGAATGTTGTCAATAATATCGTAAGGGCTTCGAGTAGGAAGGAGAGTTGGAGAATGATTCTGTTGTTGAACGATGGGATTGCTATTGTTATTGATTCGCAAATCATCTGGCCCTTCATCTGTGGAGGAACGAACTGACGAATGGTTATTTTGTTGCTGCTGCTGTTGTCCTTCAGTTTTAATATCACCACTGCTACCTGAAGTGGTCGTTACAGAAGAGCCGACGAGGATGGGCGATGTTGTAGGGGAACTTTCACCCAAATCTGTCCTCCAGTAGATTTCTGTAATCCAAAAATATTTGGGTAAGAAGATTCCATGCATTAAATGTTAAAGTAAAATATAATGACAAAATAAAACAAAAGTTTCCCGAATGGCTTACCATTGTCATGTTGATGCACTTGTTGCTGTTGAACTTGAGCCTGTGCGGCTTGTTCCCTCGCTTTAATACTTTTTTTGGACTCATGTTTTTCCTTATTGTTATGTTTTTGAATGTGTTTATTCAAATAAGTTTCTTGAGTATAGGATTTGCCACAAAAGGAACAAATGTGTGTTTTCAAATGTTTAGACTCCTTGTGTTTTGGGATGTGTTCCAGCAAAGAGATTTCATCTACAAAGCATTTGTAGCAAGAATTACACTTGTAGGGTTTGTCTGTTTGATGACAACGGGAATGGGATTGGAGGTTGGAGAGTTGGGAAAATGCCTTGTTGCAATTAACGTGACGACATTTATAAGGCTTATCCCCCGTATGAGTCCGAATGTGTTGCTGGAGGTGGGATAATTGTGTGAATTTACGCTGACATATCTCACAACGATATGGTTTTATCCCTGAAACAAACAAAGAAAACAATTTTTAAACATTTTTAACCTTACGGCGTAGACAGACTGAACTTTAATTGTACAATTAAGGTTATTCATCGTTGGGAATTACACATAAGATGTTCAAAAGCAATTGTTATTGTTATTTACTAGTGAAAATACATTAAACAAGGAATTTAAGGAAGAAATAACAAGAAATGATGATGCGTGAACTTGTAATGATCAGAATTAGGACTTCACATTAATCCTTTATCAAAAAACATGAATAAATGTAATAGCAACATAATCGACCGCATTAAATTAATTTTTCACTCCATTCAATTCAATTTCCTGTAAAATTATGCAACACTTACACTTACACCACCCCATTAGGCTCGTATAGTGTGGGAAAAGATTATAGGGAAAGATAAGACAAAAAAATTGAAGTGAAGTGCAAGAAAAAAAGATGAAGGAAGATGTTCATTTTTATTTTCAACTCTCAACTTTTTGGCTAGACTAACTCACGCATCAAGAAACTCGAGCTTGAGCTTATCTCGTGCATAATGTAATGCACTCTGTGCATTGGATTGCAATGCAGCAATTCATTTTGCATTATCAAATGTCAAAATCGTGATGCAGTTTTCTCGCCCTGCTTGACTCCTGCTACCGTGCATCACATTAATACAGACACAGAGTTGATCTTCTCGTTTTTATCAAGACTTTTAACTAAATCGCCAACTGGTTGCTCGCTCAGCTCGTGCACCTGCCTTCTTAATATTTCCCACTTCAAGAATTCAATATTTTTAATTTATTGTCATTCTCGTTTCTTGTCTTTAGTCCACTTTTCACTCAAGATTTTGCAACAGTTAAAACCACTTAAGAACAAGGGAGTTACAGTAATACTGCTGCAACAGCCAAAGCCAAATCAACCGGTTAGACGGAGAGATGCAACAACTGACAAGTCTAGGGTAAGGATTAAGGGATTTTCTTCATTTTACTTGCTGCTAGAAGAATTGTCTGCCATGCCTTGCCCTGCCCTTGATTACAAACCTAGCAGAACAGCTGAGATGACAAGGTAAAGGTGCCCTTTTGACTGACAATGAGCCGCCGGAATCAACAACCAGAATTTTTAATTTATGATTATGATTATGAATTAAAATGACAAGGTCAATTGCTCTGTTGAAAATTTAACTGAAGAAGCTCCAACACTGCTGCAAGTGTCTCCTGCAATGTTGCGTTATTTTGAGAAAATAAATTAGAGTCCAAAAAATTTACAATGAAAAGCCATAACTAACATTTTTTAACTAGATTCAGGAAAGTTTACAAATATTCTAAGCAGTGCGTTAGTTGTTTTAGCCGCTATTTAAGCTGTAATGATTTGAAAAAAGATAAACTGGACCAAACCTATCCCTGAATCTTTTGTATCAGACTACATCAGAAACTTCCCTTATAGAAGTCCCTTGCTTAGTCCGTTGCTTTGCTTTGCTCAAACTCAACACAAGGTCTCAACCAAGAATTGAAATTCCACGAAAGGATGTTTGACTCATAATTTTCCCTATCCTATCCTATTACCACAATCTGCAAAATTTAATAGACTTAAACTGAACAACCAATGCAATGCAGAATATTACAATGGAGTGGATATGACTAGTACATTACATGATCGGCAGAAACAGAAACAAGATGAATGATGAGAGATTTTTTTGCAACATGCGATCGGAGCGATGAGGATGACTCATCTGCTGAGTCCAATTCCAAATCTTCCTCGTCTATCGCTTTCTGCATGCAAGATGAAAATCTTGACTAATATTTTATTATTGAGCGTGAGCGTTAAAGATCTAAAGCAATTAGCACTGTCCAGCCCGTCTGTCTTGTCTAGCACTAGCCACAAGTTTACGAATTTTTTGAGGTATGAGCTAAGAGCTAAAAGTTGTGTGATGTGTGGTGGAGATAGAATCTCATCTCATTCTCATTTATCCACTCTTTGTTATCCATTTATTTAATGAACCTCTTCAACAACAATGAAAATCCAGGCGCCTTTAGACAAAGACTAATCTCACGGAATGGAAATGAGAATTTAAAAAATGATTCCTTAGCGCACGGCACAAGGGAAGGTTCTAACGTAACGTGAGAGATGCTCATGGTTAAGCTTAAAATATTGATTCATTGTATTAAATGTACTCTTGAATTCGAAACTAAATTATTAAAAAGCTACTAATGATAAATATTTTTATCTTACGATTGACCATGAATAAACTAAAGTCTCCCATGACCTCACAAATTCTTGAAATTAATTTGAGATTTAATTTAAATTTGAAATTAATTTTCGGAAGAAATTATTATTTCCGAAATATTTGTAATATTACTTATTGCGACCAACATTATGTTCAAAATTCTTACGCCATTGGGAATCTCACTTGGAACGATAAAAGCAACATGGAATTTCTTTCTTTCGTTTCCCGTTTTCTATTTAATTAAAACATTCATATTTTTCAATCACCTCTGGAACCAATCTCAGAACTAAATCATGTCTTGAACTTTTGACCCATTTCCCTTAATACTCCTACTGGAAACCATAATTAAACCCTTTTACCTTAAAAAACACATAATCTTTTAATATTGCCCACCAATTCATACGACATAAATGCCAAAGGGTTGGGTTGCTCAAATCAGATCAAAATCCAAGAATTGTCACAATAAATAAATGAACTTTTGACCCATTTCCGAAGAACCTACCGCATGATTCCTGTTTTGGTATTGTCACTGTAGTTTTTTAGCAGGATAATCAAGGAATTCCTGGGATTATTTCTCCCAAAATGTGACCCTTTGAAAGAGTTATCCAAGAAACGTTAGAAAATACCCTAATAATTGCGCTTTTAACCCGTTCCTTCCTCTGTCTCAATTGCCCCGTAATAAAGAAAAGACATAATTTCAACTTTTAACCCCAATTCCAATACAAAATTGGGTATAATGTACAGTTTTTTTAAGATTTACCCGGAAAGGAAGGGTTGTGTTTAATTTTACGACGGGTGAAAACAGAAGGGTTACACAAGAAAGGAATCCACTGCTCTGTCACACACGACACAATCATAAACCATTAGAATTATCCCTTTCCGGTTATTGCTCCCTGGCTTAAGGATTTTGTCAAGTAAAGTGAGATTGAGATTTATTTAGTCCATCGGGTCGAGGCGGTCTCGTTTTTTTATTACATTTACAAACAAAGTTAACAAGGAAAGGCAAGTCAATTCTAAGGGTGCCTTGTCTTGCCCTGTCCGTGCCGCTAAGACAAGCCGAATGAATCCCTTTTCAACAAAAGGTTCATTTTTTTTAGAATGACAAAAAAAAATCCAAAAAGGAAAAAATCTAAGAAGAAGAAGTAACAAGCGGTTTTTTCTGTGTGAGTAAATAAAGGAAAAAATATTAGTGTTGGTGTCATTATTGCCCTAGGGGCTTAGGTATAAAATAAAACAATAAAAAGCTAACCGTTCCGTTACTTTAAACGAATTAACCAAACTAAAGGGTTTAAAATTTATAATCCGGGTACTTGTAAAAAGTTAGGTCAAGGAGATATCGGTAAAAATGCGATAAAATTTGAGCAAGAATATTTATTTGACTCTTTAGAATTTTCTTCGTATGAATTCTATTTGCCTTACAGAACTTTTATTCTAAAATATTGGAGTATTGAAAGTGTTCAATTTTCAAATTGGAATTGGAATTTATAGCAGAATCTAATATTTTAACTAAAAGCATAAAAATTTAATAAAAACTTACCCAAGTGTATTCTGGTGTGCTGGGATAAGTACGAACTATTTGCAAATGCTTTAATACATTGTGTACATTTGTACGGCTTGGCTTCTCGCAAATGGATTTGTGTATGTGATTGTAAATCTGCCTTCGATGTAAATATCTGCAAGATTATGATAAAAAAACTTTAGTCCGAAAATGAAATGAACTGATTAACCTAAATAAGTAAAATTTATCATTAGTCTAAATTTCTAAAATGTCAATGGCATTGCGCTTGGAACTTAACTATAACCTAAAAATTAACTAATTTTACATAAACAATCAAAATTGAACTTACACCAACCTGCGGGCACATTTTACACAAATATTTTCGATTATTATTTGAATTGTTTAGGCCAGGGGCTTTACTATTGGAATTATTATTGTGATTCCCATGGTTGTTTACAGCTTGACCATTATTCTCAGATTGATTTTCAATTAAGTGATCATCACTGCTATTGTTAGAGGATGAAGTTGAAATGGCAGAGTTGGATCTTTGGTTGAAAATTGTGGACTGAAGTATCGCCGGGATATCTGTAAATAAAAATAGATGGTTTGATTTTGTTAGATTTAGTTGAGTAAAATTGAATCAGAAAAGTCAGAATTACATAGTGGCTTGGCCTAATGTCCCTAAGCTCCTTGTTTTCTGCTTTAAGCTAACTAAGCTTCAAATTAATTAATTCATAAGGGTAGGAAGGAGTGATCTGTCAGTCAGTCATAATATGAAACATGCCGTCATGTTGAGCAGCAAGTACAAGAAGACAGCAAAAGAAGAAAAGTGCCAACTCAAACCAAGTAAGTCCTTGAGAACAGGCTGTCTGTTCATAACAATTAAGAGACGCGAGTGTGAGATCCGGGTCGGGTCGACCCGTCGAGTCTACGATTTTCCGCTAATCATCAACATTTATCTTAACATTTAAATTAAACTAAACTGCTGCCTACCCTAACAAACCTGAATACTGAAGACATTATTGAAATTGTGAACTTTCCTGAATTTTCCTAAAAAATTTTGAATTCAATAATTACATCCGATCACAAATTTTCAGGACACACGTCCTATGAAATTATTAAGAAACAGGTTCCTCATGGGTAGCCGTAGTAAAGTCTAGCCTAACGAGTCCAAATTCTCTTCCCGATATTTCCGATAGTCTAATCTTGAGATTGTCAAGCCAGGAACGAGCATCAGCCAGCGCAGCGAAGGGAAATAAATCAAAAGTCTCCTCCCTGATCTCCGATTTCTGATGCTGTCAATGCCGATGCCAATGCCACTGCTGTGCAATTATAAAAACTTCAAGACAAAAAACACAAGAAAGTGACGAAGGATCATTTGGGGACCAGATCTTCATCACCTGGATACTGGACCACAAAGCTTGGAAGAAAAGGAGGGTGAAAATATCTTTGCTCTCTCTCAAACTCATTTCGTCCTCGTCAGTCACCAAATGTCACAAAGGGGGAGGGGGTGGGTTTCCATGCTAGGGCAAGCAGTGGCATGAGTCAGATGAACGTAATTAATGAATGCCTCAGACTCAACTACTGGACTAGGAGCAAGCAAAAGTCCAGCAGCTAGCTCTTTTATTGAAGACCCGTCTTCTGACATTGCCAAGCCACAGCACTGCCACACACCCTGACAGTTCTCATTTCATGTCTTCTGCCCTGATGCTATGCTGGAGGACCTCGTCTAATCTCTCTTCTTCTCCGTCTACTACTTCGTCTTCTTCTTCTTTCTCTTCTGACATTAGACCAAGACCAAAAACTAAAGCGAATTTCATTGCATTACTCATATCAAAGAGGGTATCTAGGAATGGGACTGGAACTACAGTACTAGTCCAAAAACTCATGTGATTGGGTTTCCCACTTTTCTATTGTCGTCATTCTGGAATCTGGATGTTTTTGACAAGGGAGCGGGTTACGGTGTCACGCAAGAGCACGGAAATCAACTTCTGTATGAATTTATGGTCAAAGTCATAAAACTAAACTAATTCAGAAGTTTAAATCCCTAGAATTTTAAACCTAGCAATCAAACTGGCTGATGGCTAAAACACTGACACTGACGGACTAGACCTCACATCAACTTTTTGTACCTGTCTCTTGTAAACCCCATTTGCTTGTTTCCTAATCTCTGGTGACTTTTTTACCTTGAAAAACTACTATCCAAAAACTCATGTGATTGGGTTTCCCACTTTTCTATTGTCGTCATTCTGGAATCTGGATGCTTTTGACAAGGGAGCGGGTTGCGGTGTCTACCGTGTGACGTAATAGTACGGAAAACAAGCTTATAAAACTGAACTAGTTTTGTCATAACTTATATACCATATTAGGGAATTTCAATGCATGTAAACACACCATAACAAATAATATCAGATGTAGAACGGAACATTTTCAGAGCCATATCTTACTTTTCAAAATTTTAAATTCTTAGAATTTTAAGCCTAGCCAGTCGCTTATGGCTAATGGCTAAAACACTGACACTGACGGACTAGACCTCACATCAACTTTTTGTACCTGTCTCTTGTAAACCCCATTTGCTTGTTTCCTAATCTCTGGTGACTTTTTTACCTTGAAAAACTACTACTTGGAATTAAGTAGGAGCGAGCACTTTGAAAGAGCAATCATTACCAAATCAATTACTATGTACTTCAGCTTTTGTGATCCTGTTAAGTACAAATTAATCAGAGCAGCAGCAGCGGCGGCTAAGGCGGTAATGACAAAGAAACTCATTTCATCATTCTCTTCAATCTAAACTACTACTACAAATCTCAACGACTATAAAATAACCTGGCCTGGGTGAACTGAACGGGAAAGAAATCACGCAAAAATTTTAAGAATAAAAAAAATTGCCAATGTCAAATGCTATTGCGTCTATTGCTTTTCTCCTGGTATAAAACTGCTCAAGAATGTGAACGCAATCATGCGGAGAAATGAAAAATGTAGGAGGATTAGCTTAGACTAAGGGATAAATCCGTTAGATTAGATTAGATTATAATTTCTGACGTTACCGTTCTCGATTTTGAGACTATACGTGCTCAGAAAGTGAAAAAATTACAAACTTACCAATTTTATTCGCATTTGGATGCTGCTGGTAGTCAAGTTTCCCCTGAAAAGAGAGAAAAAAGTCCAAATTAAGTATTATTTTACAAATTTTCCTTAAGATTCTTCAAGTTTTTCCTTTTCTTACCTCAACTAAGTTGGCGTTGTGATTATTATTCCAAAGTTGAAAACTATGATAACCTCCACCGCCATGTTGTTGAATGAACTCATTGGTGACTCCACCAGAGCCGCCATTGTTGTGATTACTATTGTTTATATGCTCAGACATGATGGCAGACATCCATTGTTGACTTGAGTGTTGAATAAATGGGATGATATTATTTGCGTTTTGGATTTTATTTGGGGATTCTGGCGGAGATAGATTATTGCTAGGCGTAGTACTATGATTAGGGCTATTATTGCTGTTAGGCTTCATTTGAGTTCCTCCGTAGTGGCGGCAATGGTGATGGCAGTAGTGGCTCCAACTTGGTTATAGTACCTGCGTTATAAAGAATAAGAAAATCAAAGTGTGAAACATTCCATTAGTGCTGGTGCTGGAAGTCCGGAAAACTGGCGCCAAGCAGCAGCAACCGAGCAAAGTATTCATTCGGTTTATACTCTATTCTGTCCGCCGACATTTTCATGATGTGAGCGGATGGCTGGCTGACTGGCTTGACTAGGCCTAGGCTTAGGCTTAGGCTTTTACGCACATACCACTAATTACTATTCATAATACAACGAGCCAGTAGCAAGGGAGTTCTTAAAAGTGATCACACCATTGGCATTGGAATTGGCACTGACAGTCGTCTCAATTCAAATATTCTCAATAAAATATTCAAGTGCGATAAAGTATAAAAATTAATTAAAACTACCGCTAAATATATTCAAATTACTTTTTCATAAACTGAAATGCTAAATAGTTTCAAAATCCAAGTACCAGAATTCCTAAATTAATTTTAAAAGCCTATCGCTTGTCTTCTAATAGTTCGCTACAAAATTCTACCCAAAGCCTTAGCCCCAGCCTATTATTTTCGTTGGTTTACACGTGATTAGTCTCTTATCCAGAAAAACAAAGCAAAGCATGCACTGCACAGCACAGCACATTACACACGCAGCTTTTAAAAGCTCAGCTACCACCAACCCAAACGCCCAAAACATCTCTCAAAAGCCTTAGCCCTAGCCTATTATTTTCGGTGGTTTACACGTGATTAGTCTCTTATCCAGAAAAACAAAGCAAAGCATGCACTGCACAGCACAGCACATTACACACGCAGCTTTTAAAAGCTCAGCTACCAACCCAAACGCCCAAAACATCTCTCTGGAGATTTTGGGCAAGTTTCCAATTTACGCAATCACACACACAACTTTTAATAACGACTGTGCTGTGAATCTGTACTTTACTTACTTACTTAGAGCATATAGGAACAGCAAGGATGCATAAGGAATGAGAATAGCAGATAACACTGCCTCATTGTGTAACGAGTACATTGCATTGCATTGCTTTTGCTTAAATAAACTGCATATCACATACAGGACTTAGGTTTAGAATAGATGGAATGAGCTAAAGCTGAGTAGATACAAAAGTAGCAAACGAACGAACGAAGAGACTTTCACTGTAGACGGAGACGGGCGGACGGACTTTCACCACTAGTGCTCAATGCGGACAGACAATGAAACAAAAACAATTGAAGAAAGTGGGCTATGGCCATGGCTATGGTATGGCTCCGGCCCTGAAACTTATGTAACTCAACATAATACAAAGAAATGAATACATAATGTGCCAAAAAAGAAAAAGACAGAGTTGTCCCACTTAATTGGGCTTGGATCTTTGCTGACCAAAATAAAACTACTCTGAAAATAACAAGAGCGATCCACAAAGTCGAACAAACGCAAAGCAACTATTAAATTCTATTTGGTATATTTTTTCATTTTAAAATCTTAAAACTGGCGAACAGCTCAAAATAACAGTGCCACTCCGGCCCTGAAACTTATGTAACTCAACATAATACAAAGAAATGAATACATAATGTGCCAAAAAAGAAAAAGACAGAGTTGTCCCACTTAATTGGGCTTGGATCTTTGCTGACCAAAAATAAAACTACTATGAAAACAACAAGGGAGATCCCAAAACATATAATGGATTCAAAAAACATCTATTACATTCTATTTGGTAGCATTGGCAAAATTAAATAAAATTTTCATACACCCGTCTTTAAAGGCTTTTCTTCCTTCATATCCTCAGATTTTGGTAATACAATTTACTCATTCCTTCATTTACAGTACATTGGAATTGAATTCGTTTCATTTCATTGCAGTGCAGCAGAAATACACTAGACTTTCAAATCCAAATCTGAACAAGTACAAGACGAGGACTAAACCTAGAAGGGAATTTGACTCTTTCCCGTCTCCATGTGTCAGTGACTGAGTAGTCAGTCGAAAGAAGGGGTTGATTTTTGGAACTAGTCCAGCTTCCAAATGCAATGCAATGCTCTGCTCTGCATGCTGGATTAGGCTAAGACTTCAAAAATCGTCTAAATACGGATCTCTCATACATCATGACTCATTCACGTGAATGTGTTGCAATTTCAATTCCAATTTCTATACAACACAAGACAACACACCACAAGGCACAATATTTGACAACGCATTCAAAATGGTTCGTTAATTACAGAGAATATTTTCAACATATTTTAATTTTAAACGCACGACGATAATACAAACATAAACCTTGGGTTCCAATTAATCGTTAAAACAGTTTATGATTTGCTTGTCGTTAGATTGACCACGTCAAAAATATTCTTAAAAACAATTATTCGAGTTTTAAAAAATTAAACTCATTCATCAAAAACTTAATCATTTCACAAAATCAATTTTCTACCCCTCTACTTCCTTTTCCTTCGATTCACTCACTCCTTGCATGCAATATTAACATTATTAAAAATCCTCATTGTTGCCCATCAATTTTTTTCTGTATCACATGTGGTCAACCTGGTCTAGCATTACTACGTCGTGTACCAGCGTACGTAACCCGGCTCCGGTCTTGGGATTTCATATTCATTACATTCGACTGCATTGCATTGGATCGCAATCGTGTGAGAAACTTTCCTGTGTAGTCTTCGCCTAGTCCGTAATTTGGACCCCTTGCGTCATTCTATTCCATTTTCCATTTCATTGCAAAGGAAGAAAAGGGTGGAACTCGAACTAGGTTTAAGATTAGCCAGCCAAGCCAAGCTGTGGCTTTGAGTGAGTGAGTGAGTGTCGAGTCCTTGCAACATTTCCAGCCAAACCATCTAGGATTTCCCCCCAGGGGATTTGATATGTACAGCACTGCACAAGGAACAACAGGTAGTCGTTGTCAATTGGTATGTCTGAAAGCTGTCCTGAGTAATATTACATAGAAGGCAGGCAGGTAACACATGGAATCAAATGAACTACATTTACGTAGTAACCAATGAATTCAACCAACATCCTTTCCTTCACCAAGGGAGAGACGGCCAAGGCAACTGCAACTACGTACGTTTGCCATATCTCCAGGCAGCCAGCTTGTCTTTTGCTTAAAAAGTTTTCCAAACTCATTTTCTTGCATAAGGTGCCACTTAAGACGTTGTGGCTGTGGCTGTTGTCACAATTACTTGCTATGCTAAGCTCAGAAAAAGAAAAGAAAAGAAGGAACCAAAATACCTGGAGGCTATAAAAGGGGTAATAGCAACAGCAGCAGCAACAACATTAAAAGTGCACTTTGGCTCTTTATGCATAATTCTGGACTTAAAAAATTAAAGAGTGTCTGAACAATTTTAGAAAGGGTTATGAAAACAAAAATTTTCGGAGAAAGTCCGCTTTCACCACCTTTTCGAATTTAAGAAACAAGAAAAATATTAAAAAGTCTAATAGTATTAGACTTCTATGAATTCTGCGCATTGGCCATTCACACTATTATTTTATTACCCCTTACATTTTAATCAACTCATTAGGCAATATCATTAGCAAAGCCTTCCACGTTAAAATCCCACTATTAAATAACAATCAATTTACAATTTATTCGGGTAGGTGGTAGAGCTTAGCTTGCAGAAAAAAATTATGATCATGAGTGTGAGAAACATGACTCGTCCATCATTGCGACTACGACTGTTGGACTGCAGATTGCATGAGATACTCTGTCTATGCATGGTTCATCAGATGTGATGTTATAAAAAATCATTTGATCCGCATGTTCAACCAAAACTCAGCTATGCTCCTGTACAAGGATTGAAAAGACAGTCCAAGTCATAGTCATGCTATAATGTAATCAACCTTAATTTATTTTTAAGAAGTAGTCGTAGTCTCCACTGGAGTAGTAGTAGAATCTTTATGATTTTTTTCTGGACTTGCTCGTACAACCACTACCACCACCATCAACAACTAAACTTACGTACTTCATGTACATATGGCATGGCAGGCAGACAAAAAACATACCCCCAAAGGCTTAAAGAAAGAAAAAGAACTCCAACACATTTGAGCTCAGAGCATAATGTGCTTCCTCCTTATAAAAAGTAAAGATTCAAAAGAAGCATGCAATGGAATGGAATGAAATACAACAAACACTTATAAGTAGTATAAGACGGTGACTTCATCTCAAGGCCTAGGCTCTGTCTATTCTGCCCAGCCCTCCTTATGGCAAGGCAAGGCTTGGGCACTGGATTACATTTACGTACGTAAGTACATTACCTACGTATACAACAAGAACAAGAAGGAGACCTTGAGATAAAGAATTTTATGTACATACGCTTCCTTATCCCATTTATGTTTTTTAATATTATGCATTTGATTGGACCATTAGGCCACGGCACCAAGCTGATCTAGGATTCTAGAGACGGACATGTGGATGAGTGTGGTATTGAAAGGGAAATCATATTATTGAATCTGCCATCCCATCCGTGTCCACGAACATGTCCATGTCCATACAAGAAGGTACAAAGGGTAAAAATTATTAATTCCATCATGCAAATCCAAACTAAAGGGCGCAATGATGGATCGCTAAAACTTCAAAGCAAAATTCGCAATCACAATCCTAAGACGCTAGCTAGGAGCTCAAATGATTAGAGTTATTTTTAACCCTGCTGCTTGTAAATACGGAGATTAAATTGCAAATATTATGCAAATGATTTGTATGCTGGAATTCCACTACAGCTATAGTTTTGACTAATTGCTCATTTAAAATTATCAAATTAAGTCCAACATGTCTAATCTCTTGTATTCAAACATTTTTCAAACTTATTATTCCACCTGTCGGAAGTAGTTTATTCCCTGATTGCAGTTTTGACACTTTATGTCAAAATAACGTGAAAACCGTTTATTTTCAGGAGAAAAAAATTTCAAATATTTAAAATGTCACGCAATCTACCACTGCCACTGCCGCCGCCGCTAATGGAGGAAATGCACAGGAGTAATCCATAAAAATCCTTCATCTTTCATCCTTCATTTCTTTTCAAGACAGTCAGTCCATTCCATTTATGCCATGTACGTAGCCGTAATTGCACATCACATTGCAATTGCTTTGCTTTGCTTTGCCTTGCTCTCTTTATAATAACATCTCATAAGATAACCACTAAAAGAAAGAAAGACGGAAGAATGTAGGAGTCAGTGCCAGTGCCAGTGCCAGTACAGATTCACACCAAAAACCACCTAAGTCCTTTTTGCTGGTTCTTGAAGCAGTTGGAGGTTTGGTTAGTTTTTTTTGCTTGCCTGCCTGATGCCCCACCAGGACGAGTAAAGCAGCAGCAGCAGCAAAAAAAAACAGAATTTTTTGTAATAAAAAAATCTAGACTTGACTTGACTTGTGTTTTTTGAT
>WJEZ01001649.1:0-16494 GCA_009869925.1 Thalassaphorura encarpata
TACAAAGTTTACAAAATATTATTTTCAAATCAAAAAATATTTATATGGTCATGGTTGGGTAAATTTCTTCCCATCGATTAGCCTGTGGCCTCTGCTATGGGTGCGATGCTGAGTGTGATGTTGAGAGAAATTAGTAGTGGTTTGTTTGAAGGAGTTGATTGCTGTAAGGGTCCTTGTGCAAATACGTACGTACGTACGTACTGCAGGATTTCTACATTCTTTCTTAAATTACTTTCTCCTCCTCATTCAGGAACAATCAAACATTGAAACTTTTCCCTGAACTGAATCTACTCGACGAGCTCTCAATCTAATCATTTCTCTCTCCTCAACATCAACAAACTCTTCTAATCCTCTCAATCTATGTGATAATCAAAAAATTTTGCTACTCAACTTTTTCCTCATAGTTCTGCTCGGATTTTCTCTGCCTCTCTCTCTCTCTGCATTGCAGTGGTTTAAAATAAATCTTCTCCTTTCACCGTTCACGTTCACATGAATGAATGAATGAGCACATATGCTTGGGCTTTGCCTTTGCCTTTGCTGCTGCTGGAGGAATGATTGGTTGGATTTCAGTTCAGTTCTCTAGGACTAGGGAATAGAAAGAATTGATTTTCCTCTTCAGAACCCATTTCCTGTGCTCTCTTCATTCCTACCACCTACTACTACACTGCACTATTTCTTTTTCAACTTTGGCTCTAGCTGTACAGCTTGGCTTTTACCCCCAGGAGGTACAGGAATTTAAAACTGCGCTACGCTACGCACTCGAGGCTTCAGCTTGAGCTTTGGCTTCAGCGGCGTCTTTTGGCAATTTTTCCTCTTGAGATAACAAGGAGCAATAGCAATGCTGGTTCAATTCAAACATGATTCCTTTCGTAGAAGCGTAGCGTAGCCAGAGGTCAAATCGATTACAAGATGTGTTTCTCAGATAAACGGTGGAAGAGAAAGTGACTTTCACCTGGAGAAAACAACTTTTTGCCTAAGCTTGCCTTCTGACCACTTTCGTTCGTTTCCAAGGAGATCAACGTTCACTCGATATTTCATATTTGTTTATTTTGTGAGAGAATCACTAGCATAAGCACAAGCACCAAGGCATCAGTAAGCAGCAACCTGTTGTTAACTGATTTGAATGAGTCGTTTTACTAAGTCGAAATGAAAGCATCTAGCCTGGGCATTTGCGGACAAACATAGCAACTGTATGACAGTCCATCAGAAAAACGTTCGTTTCCAAGGAGATCAACGTCCACTCGATATTTCATATTTGTTTATTTTGTGAGAGAATCACTAGCATAAGCACAAGCACCAAGGCATCAGCAAGAAGCAACCTGTTGTTAAGTGATTTGAATGAGTCGTTTTACTAAGTCGAAATGAAAGCATCTAGCCTGGGCATTTGTGGACAAACATAGCAGCTGTATGACAGTCCATCAGAAAAAGCCACAGCCAAAGTCAAAGAAGAAGAGGATGGGTAAACAACTTGTCAAATGCAAAGTAAACACCCAGAGTCTGGGACCCCTACATAGGAAACCACGAACGAACGAATTGCAATCTCAAGGCAACGGCTAACCACATGTACATGCACATGTGGGTTGCCAAACATGCATACATACTTCTTTTCTTTCGTCCGTTTATTTGCATGCAGCGGCATGACTTGAAAAGACGTTGTTCGGCTGCATTGCTAGAAATGTAATTTTATATCCAAACAACTCTTGTCATAAAAAAGGAATTGAAATTGAGTGATGAGATGGAAAGAATTTGTTTTTTGAACTAGTATTTTTATATCTGTTTGTTTGTCTGTCTGTCAAAGTCAGTCGGAAAAGATGACATGGAAGTAAGAAGGTCAATATATCAGTTTGACGGTTGACTTGACTTGACTTGGGCTTGGCTATTTTGGATGTTGAGTGACAGTTTGGGGAAACTCACTCATTGTTTCCCACCACAACTTCCGATCGTATTGTATTGTTAGCTTTAGCCTAGCTAAAGCGTCAGAAAGAAAATGACGCAAAGGGATCACGCAGTAAAGATTTCTTCTGAACTGGGTTGACTTGGCTTAGCTTGGCTTGGCTCGTGTTCTAACGCTAAGAGAAAAAGTCAAAGTACGAACTGAGATACAAGTCAAGTCAAGAAGAAGAAGGAGTGGTAAGGCAGGCAGTGGTGGTATTCTTATAAATGATTGACGGGCAGGGAGGGCTGACAGGAGCCTTGAGACTAAAATCAGCTCACCAACTTTCTCCTTTCCTTTTCTCCACAGAGACTTGAGCTCAAGCTCAAAGTACAAGCAGTAGGAGTACTTTTCCCACTCAAATCTCCCGGGCATTGAAGAGTGGACTAGATTCAAGACTCAAGGAGTAGAAACAAAAAAAAAACAGCACAAGTTTGAAAGAAATAAAGTACAACGTCCAAGTTTCTCCTCCTTTCCCCATTTCCAATGAATTTCCAACTAAATCCTTTCGTCTGGGTCATGCTCTATCCTCAGGTTTAGTTTCAAAATTGCTATGGATAGCCATGGCTCCCTTAGCCTTAGCCATGAGTAATTGAAATGGGTCGAATAAACATACGTACGTAGACGAAACCGAAATGAAATGGTTAAAACAATACGAGAAATTAATTTGGTTTTTGCTTTGCTTTGCTTTAGGTTCGTTACAAGGACAGAAAGAGAAAGAGTTGTTGGATAAACTCCTCAAGGAATACAACATACTGGAGCGCCCTGTCCGAAATGAGTCTGAAGCACTACAACTTAGCTTTGGGTTAACTCTAATGCAAATCATAGACGTGGTAAGAAAAACTCAATCTTAACTATGTCTTTCTTTGCTATCATTTGACAAAAATAATTCAAGCGCGTAATTTTTAAGAAGAAGAAGAAGCATCACAGCTGTGCTGTGTTAGATTTTTAAGAATTTGTGCTGTGCCAACTCGTGTGGTTTTAATTTGAGGATGGAATTAGGCTTAAGCCTAGGCCTAGACGTCCTAGGCTTGTGTGAATGTGTGAGGTTGTATATCAGGGTGGTCTGGCGGCCTAGCTAGCGTTATGAGAGAAAGTAAAAGTTGTAGCAAGAAGAAGTTCCGGGATAATAAGTTGGTTTTTGGAATAAGTCGGGCAAGAGGAGTCGGGGAACGTGTGCATCGATCCTAGGAAGCTGGTGGAACCCGGGTATTCTAGTCTGAGCCCATCTCTTAACTCGATACCTTTGCCTTGCCTTGGCACTCCCGCACAGACTTTCCTTCCTTCGTGTCAGACACCACCCGGCACCAGGACTCGTACCACTCACTCTACTCAATCCTCTTAATTGACTCCTAGTCTAAATCTCTTCGCCTAGTTTTGCCGTTTTGCCTACGACGACACAAAATACAAGTACAATGCCATTGCAATGCCTGCCCCAGTCTGGGGAAACTTGAGCAGAAGAAGAAGTGAAATCAAAACAATTCCTCTAATTGTTCCCTCCAGCCTATTTTCCAAAAAGTTGATGAGTCGTCTGCTCCATTTGAGTTTGGTTTGTTAATTAGTTCTCCCGCACCACCTCAACTTTCACCATTTCATTGTATTTCCACTCCTACTGCCCGGGAGGAAAATCTCAAAACTTAGGCAGCAAGCATAGTCACAAATGAAATGAAATGAAAGATAAAAGTGAACTAGGGCCTGATGAACAGTTGGTCAGACAAAAGGCAAGGCTTGCAACCTGCAACTGTAATTAACCATGAAAAAATAAATGTTGAAATATGGAGAAACAGCACTAGCTGCTTGTGCTTGGCGTGGAAACTTCAAACAATTCGGCGATTGTATTCGGCGTGGGATCTCATGTCATGCACTGCACTGCTTATGCTATTTTCCATGTATTGAGTTCCCTAGGGAAATGAATATGGAGGCATTATGCAGGAAGGGGTAATGTAAATGCGAATTTATTTTGCCAAAGTGATTCTTTTGAACACTATTCTCTTGCCTTTTGCTCTTTTCTCTTCTCTCAGAGAAAATTGGATTGGATTTTTCAAAGATTGAGTAAATGGTTTTCCTTCCTGTGTTCTCTGCTCTTTTTTGTGTACATGTACGTACGTTACGTATTTGTGGTTCACTTCAGTTGAATCCATTCCCTCACTTGTGGGGAGATTGATACATAAATCATGAATGAGTTAATTTGCCAACATTTCCCCTTGAATCCATTACGTACTGGGCCTGCCGACATCCTCTTTTGAGACGACTAAAAGCCTCATTTTTCCCAAAAGTACAAAAATTCAAGCAAACATCAATTATTCAAAACATATTTGCAATTTTTGCCGCTTTCACTCACATAAAAGTTAATGTGTAGAAAATACGAGCCATAAGATCCTGTATGGAAAAATCATCGTCAGAAATTCTTCCGGAAAAGAAGCAGGAAATTCGATCGTGACTGATAAATCAAAGGGTGTCGAAATTTACCGGGTGTACTTGACTCTCTCACTTGGAGATTTAGTGCTATGCTATAGCCTAGGAAAAGGCTGCGCTATGATTTTGATGGGAATGCGTGTTTAGGTTCAATTTAGAGGATCAAAGATTAATGTTGACGTGAAAAGTAGTCGTAGTGCTAGTGCTGCTTGGGTTGATATTCAGATTCCTATCCTGCCATTGCCATTGCGTGTAGATTGAATCGAACACATGTCGACCCGTCCACGGACACGGAAACAATTTGCTTCCACTCAGGTGGAAAGAGCGGCTCTGTTATCTGACCCGAAACAAAACATGGACAGCGAGACGGGACACAAACCAAAACACTTGTATCTTCTGTCATTCCGTGTCCATGTGTGTGGGCGAGTACGTACGTACGTCGGTTTGGTTGTCTAAACTAAACATGCGGGAAATACAATCAAAAATTCCTAGAGAAAGTGGCTGGAATGGAAGAGGGCCAAAGGTTTAGGGAGAAAGTGTGGAGGAATGTCGCAATGCGTCGCCCACCTACCTCCCCCAACTCAACTTTGAATCTGACTCTAGCTTTTCGCTTTTCGTCTCATCCAAAATTTGAAAGTTACTACTGCACACAGTGTTTCCTTGGCCTCCCATTTTCAACATTGGACGACTTCATTCATCTCATCCAGGGCTAGGGCATTTTAAGATTCTAGTGTAGCAGAGACGCTAATTGTTCATTCATGACACACACTCCCAAGCTAAGCTACTGCTAAGGTCCTTCTTTCTTTCTTTTCTCCAATACTACGTCTACGTACGTGGGAACAAACTTTGTTCCTTGCAGTTTTTTCTTCTCCGTTGTCAAAATTCACTTTTGAGTTCAAAGACTGACTTTAGAATTTTATCTGGACTTGTGCTTGGGCATCGTTTCCATATTCACGCGGTGGCAATGGCATGCGTTTGGCATTTGGCACTTCTCACCTATTTCTATTCATTTCTTAGCATCTGGACTCAGCTCAAAGTACTTTACTTTTAGTTTTTTCTTCTGCTTTCACCAAAGAAAGTTCAACTTTCTTTTTACCTGGTCAAATCTTTGATGCTTTTTGCTAGGCATAGGATTCCTGGGGAGCAGTACGAGCAATTTCATGCATGTGGAATTTGAATATGGTTTTGAAAATTTTCAAAAGCAAACACTAGACTCAATTTTGTTATTAAATATAGGAAATCCGCTTCTACTACAAGTGTAACGTACTTGTACGTACGTCGTGGGGTTAGATTCAATATTTACCAAAGGACTTTGTTGGCATTTTATTCCTTAAGCTGTTCAATGTGTATGTTTGATCCAAGTGCTTAATCCAAGGAGGTTTAGCAGCAACGGAAGAAAGGGAAGAAGAGAGATGATGATAATAGAGAAAGTAATCCTAGGATATATTTGATATGCAAGCTTTGCAATTTGTTATCCTATGGGTTAAGGCATAGGCTAGGCTAGGCTTTTTTGGATTGAATCGAGGGCAAAAGGCGTACGTTGATGGAGGGTTCGTGCGGTCGGATGTTTTTGACGTTGAAGGAAATCCCATTGGAGCAAAGTATTTATTTAATGTGACATCTATTCTCGGGTTTACACGTTGTGCAAGTGCTGTGGATGAGTTGACGTACGTAAAGACGTTACGTTGACTGGGTGCTCCAAAAACATCGATTTTCCCAAATTCGTTCTTCCTTCCTGTCATTCCCACGGATCGGTTTTTCTTCTTCTTCTTTCTCCTAATGAGATTCCACCTTCCTTCCTTCCTTCATTTCCTTCTCGTCTGTCTACCCACATGTTGATCCTTGGGCTGGACAAAATTAGACTCAACGCCCAAAAACTAATTACAGAGTACCTTCCGCACTTGGTCTTTGTGAAAATTAAAACTAATTTGTACGTGGCGCAGGCGCAGTGCTGCTAAGATGGGTATTTAAATGCGAAATGGTTGGTAATTGCCTTTGTGATTATATTGTAGGACGAAAAGAACCAAATTCTTATTACCAATACGTGGCTAACTTTGGTAAGTGGTTTTTATGAAAAGTCCCTGGTATTGAATCCCTTGCTGCCTTGTGATGCTCTGTCGTATCTTCTGCTGCTCGCTCGCTCGTTCGCACCTTATCTATCTCCATGCTAATTCTATCTTCTTCTGCTCTTCATCTGTATCTACTCCTCCTGTCTTTTTTTTCTGTTCTTAATCTAATTCCCCTAGTCTTTCTAGATTTACAAAATTTGTAGTCAGCAAGCACATGCAAGTGGAGGTAGTGCAGGTCCCCATCGTGTTAAATAAATAAAAGGAAATGGTTTGAGGATTTTGAACTTAGCTAGCTTAAGCCAAGCTAGTCATTTTTATTGAGAAAGCAATTTCTAGTAAGGCAGGGAATATTAGGGAAGAGTCCCATCACTTCTCCTTATCTCTCCCGCTCGCTTGTCCCCGATCCTCAAGACTCTAGGATTCAATTGATATTGACGTCTGGGGACCATTGTGCTGTGCTGTGCTGGCTGGCTGGCTGGTCGCCGAGAACCCCAAAACGATCATTTCTCCTTCTTTCTCTACCAAATCTTTGATTCCATTTGTTCTTCGTCTTTTATAACCACAGCTGGCAAGCTGGTTGGCTGGCGTCCCCAAAGACCCACTCAAAAATCTCAAAAAATTCTACGTGGGTTTGAGTTGAACACCACGCACGCACGCCGAGTTATTTGTGGCCAAAGAGTTCGTGCGGTGAAAACGATTAAGTTTTGAGAGTCCATTAGACAAGCCACTCGAAAAACATTGAACTGTTTTTCAATCGACAATAAATTTAAAAGAAAACCAGGCATGGGAAATGGCCATCTGTTTAACTAGTACTTTCTCTTCTGCTTTCTCCCGTGTAAATTTTAACTACGACGACGACTGGGTTTAAAAAAGAAAGGTTATTTCATTTGACACAAAAGATTGGTTTTATTTTATGGATCAATGACGCCGTTTTTGTCCCCATTTCAAACTTTTCTTCTGCAAACTCTGCGACCAAGTTTTTCAATAAAATCACTCAATTATTACGACAAGTTTTTACATTAGATTTTTTAGCTATGCTGTGCTGATTTCACTTACCTACCTGAACCTGAACCGAAGCCCTTGTCTTGACCTACCTTACCCTAGTCATAGTTGTATTGCCATTGCGTGTTCAAACTTTCTCCTGCCTGAAACGTGAAAAAATGAAATGTGCGTCTCCGAAGGTAAAAACATAGGAGGTCACTTGGTCAGTCAGTCATGTGATTTGACCCAAAGAAAAAGGAGGTGGGACTTGGTTGTGGTGATGTATGATAATTTTGGCCACGTGAGTCTATATAGTGGTTTGTGACCCTTGCGTTTGCGAAAGTGCAAGTGCTGCTGCTCCGCTGCTGATCTGATCTGCTGCTATGAGTGTCGTACGTACGTATGTAAACTAAAAATCACTGGTCGTTTGTTGCATGTCCCCCTGCCCTGCCCTGACCTGCCTTCACCTTCTTTCTTCTTCTTGAAATTTGAAAGGACGAGAAGAATCAACTCCTCAAGACCACCATTTGGTTGTCTTTGGTGAGTCCCATCTTCTAATTCAGCTCCTAGATTTAGCCCAACCCAATTACCTAACTACCCAACCTATTCCTAAAATAACCAATCAATTCATTCTGTTTGCCGCCGAACGCACATTTGAATTTATCCAGTCGAACGTAGTGATTGATTCGTAGTGTGTCGTAGTGCGTAGCCATTAGCCTAGCCAGTAGGTGCTTTGGGTATGTTGTAGACCAGTGCTGCATTTAAATGAAATGAAATCACGTGGGTGGCATGTTGACGTTGACGCAAGTCAAGTCTGGTGAGCTAATCAAGTCCCACCTTCTCTTCTACGCAGTCGCAGTTAGGTACAGCTAAGCTAAAACTCCGCCTCAACTACTCCCTCAACCGGCGGGAGAAATTAAAAAGTTGAAACGAAACTTTTCGGAGGCGCTCATTTTATTTTTTGCATTTCGATCGTATGCATGTTAATTAATTAATTAATTCGCTTTGCTTTCTTTTCTTCCCCCTGCTCAGGAGTTTGGGACTGAGTGGCTGTTGCATGTGAATTAAGAGTACCAAACTTCTGAATCCCTAATTGTCGTACTCATGTAATAAGCGGATTCTACCCACTTGAGGCCCACAAGGCAAGACTGTTGTGTAGTAGTTTGCATAATCTAAGGGTCAAGGGTCGTAATACAATAGGAGCAGCAATGCAATTTGTGGGCCGGAGTGGAATGGTTCGCGAGCCATTGTCTTTTCCCTTGGGTAAAATAATCCTATGGTTCCTTGCCTGCCTTAGGAATGGAACGACTGGAACTTGAAGTGGGAACCAGGAGACTACGCCAACATTTCCAATCTCCGTATTCCACCACATCGAATTTGGAAGCCTGATGTTCTCATGTACAATAGGTAAGAAAAAATAAGTTTGACCTGACCTGTACTTTTACGTACGTGGAATTTCACCAAAATCCGAAAATCCTAATCTTTCCCACTTGTCCAACAAATTCTCATGGACGATAGGAGTCTCAATGGAAAAATTTTGACCCTTGAATAACATTACGTACGATTTCAGTGCTGACGAGCAATTTGACGGGACATACCAAACGAACGTGGTGGTGCGGAACAATGGGAGTTGTACATACATTCCCCCAGGGATCTTCAAGAGTACCTGCAAGATTGACATCACGTGGTTTCCCTTTGATGAACAAAAGTGCACGATGAAGTTTGGCAGTTGGACTTATGATGGTGCTCAGGTGAGGTCAATAGGTCAAATAACATTAAGATTTTGATGGACATAATTTACTTTGAATTTCAGTTGGATCTTCAACTCAATACAGAGTCAGGGGGAGAGATCAGCAGTTTCATTCCAAATGGAGAATGGTCTCTCAAAGGTATGGCATGGTAATTGGGGTTATTAACTAGCAGAGCGCGAATTTGAAATTAATACAAGCATAAGGGCGAGCATAGCGCCATCTAACTACACAATGCTCAACTGTTGAGTGATTTTCTTGGAAACTAAACTCGTTTCTGAGCTCCAGCGTGGAGCCGATGAGAAATTCTGGACTCTCTTTCTCTGAGTTCTCCTCATCGATTTTTCCCCTTAGCCATTGAGTGAGTTCAATGGACGAGAGTGACTGACTACTGCTTGCTTGACTCTCTCGTGCCTTTTCCTTTCCTTTCCTTTGCTTTCTCCCAACTTTCTCCTCGCAGGCAGGCAGGCAGGCCATGCCGACTTTCTCTTCCCATCTCTCTACATTGCATTTTTTGAGACAACCAAATTTGTGAATGACAAGATCAAGGATGAAAAACTATCAACGTATCTCCCCATGTCCCTTTCTCACTACTCTACACTACACCTCGCCGGAAAAATATTTTTGCGCAGATATTTTTGGGAAATGTTTTTTGCTACGTGGGAATTTGGAATTTTTGAAGTGGAATTGATTTTTGGACTAATTCCCTGGATTTTTGTGGATTTTTTCTGATTTTTGCAGGGGTTCCAGGGAAACGGAATGCAATCTATTATGCGTGCTGTCCAGATCCCTACGTGGATATTACATTTGTGATTCACATACAAAGGCGTACGCTATACTATTTCTTCAATTTAATCGTTCCTTGCGTACTAATCGCCTCAATGGCCGTGCTTGGGTTTACACTGCCTCCAGATTCAGGAGAAAAGTTATCTTTAGGTAAACTAAAATCCTACTCACACATTTTTTGGTACGCACTTTGTATGTAACATAACCATACCTGAATGATGGAATTGCGATTGGACAGAACACTACTACGACTCCTCCTCTTTCCTTTCCTTTCGACCAATCAAATCCTAAGCCCTAAACCTTAAGCTCAATGCTCTTTTGAAATTTTGCCCCAGGCGGCCTAATTTTGAATTTTTTGCGCGCTTTTTTCAATTTTATTAATGTTAAATTTAGTATACTAAATTAGCCCGAGGGTAAGTGAGGGTTTGTTGTACTAGTTTGTGAATGTAACATGCTGTGCGTGGTTTAGGCGTAACATCCATAAGAAATGTCAAATACTATGCGTGCTGTATCGAGCCCTACGTTGATGCTATCTTCACGGTTCACATTCAACGCAGGACTTTGTTTTACTTGGTCAACTTGATTGTCCCTGGCATCATGGTTTCATCAATGACGCTCCTTGGATTCACTCTTCCACATGAATGTGGAGAAAAACTCACTCTAGGTAGTCCCATCTCTTCGACTTGGACAAACAGAGTTCATCCAATCAAATTTTTTGAAGTGTACCGCCATGAAAAAAATATTTTAGTTGGTATTGCTATTGCTTGGACTTCGACGTACATAGAACGGTCAACTTGTACATTGGTAAAATATGGTAATATTCTGCGTCTGCATCTGCGTCTGCGCGGTAAGCTAAAATCGCGCGCACTGCTCTCCTAGATATCCGTTCCTTGAATTTCCTATAAAAAATTCCTCCAAGGGTTAGTTCCTTAGAGTCGTGCTCTTCCTGTCCGTCCATTCAAGGTGGGATGTGTGGACATGCGAGGTGGGTCCACCCCTAAGGGTCAAGGATCTTGTATTTGACTAATCATTTTGAATTCCATCTAACTTCCCGCAGGTGTGACAATATTACTTAGTTTAACAGTGTTCTTAAACATGGTCGCGGAAACAATGCCAGCAACGTCAGATGCAGTGCCTTTGCTAGGTAAATCCTACTCTACTAATGGTCCTTCCATACGTAATCGGTGTCTTGAACGAAACCCCTTTGCATCCTTTGCCCGCCGCCCTCTTCAGGTGTCGTGCCGCCCGTGCCATCTATATATAATTTAGTGTTTAAATTGTATTTACTTGATGTTGAGTCATGTTTCGAATAGCAGCTGCTTGCTGGCTGACTGACTGGTTGGTTGGGTGGTCATTGCGTCCTTGGGCTTTGGAGGAGCCATACACGCACTCTTATTACCTTCAATTTAATTATCATTATTTATTCAAATCTCTATTCATCTAAATCACGTCGTCATCTTTGTTTCTCATCTCTTAGCCCAGGGTGCCTGTGCTAAACTAATGCCAGATATAGATGCACTTCTAACCGTAACAATTTCATTCTTCAAATATTTTGTACTTTTTTACACCTCTCTTGTCTTTTTTATCTTAAATTCTTTTTCTCTTTTAAATTTTAACTTTAATCCCTCTGTAGTTCTTCGCCTCATTTCACACTCGGTCGGGTCGGATTTTTTGAATCATACGGTGTCATATTTGACCTTGCTTTTTTAACGAACCGAAGGTTTTGCAATATTTATTTTAAAGCTTGTCACAATTTTGATGTTTTAGTAAATTCCAATGCATGCATGTAGTAATTCTCCTCAAGTTTTTATTTGCTTGGATTTTTCTGACCCGATATTGAGTCTTTTGGAAATTTTGAGCGGTCCATTTCAAAATTTTGGTATTTATGGTGGTTATGCTCTGATTTTTTGAACGGTGAATATTTTTTGGCCAAATTCACCATCCGTCTGTATAAGCTGAACAAACTGAATTTTTTAAACCTCTGACTGACTTGAATAGTTTTTATTTTATTTTAAAGGTATCGTAGACTATCGTAGTTTCTTCTCCGAAAAATTGAAGTCTTCTATGAATTAAAATTACAACGTTGTTCGCTTCGCGCTGACTGTAAAGTTGACCGTTTGGACAGAAAAATTCCTTGTGCTAGGGCAAAGCAGACATTATATCGTTATCATTTACTTTTCACACATATACATCAGTTCCATTTTCATGTTAAAACATATTTTGTTCCAAGGATTTGGTACATTTCCAAAAATTTGGTCCGGATAGAAGAAATAAATTTATTTGGTCGTTTTGGGAAAAACGTACGTGGGTTGAGCGTGATGTTTGGCAGCAGCACTGCCAGGGAGGAAATCTGCGAATGTCCTTGCGAGATTTTTGCCAACTCTTTAATCTCATTCTGTGACACAAAGACAAAGTGACCTCCTTCTTTTCCCCTCTAATCCACCGATCATATTCATTTTCTTTTTTCAATGGCTAAGAGCCAGGACGCCGAGTCGAAAATACTGAGAAAAGAATTTTTATCTTTTCTTTTCTACATTTTCCATAATTTTCTTCCAGTGCAATGAAATGAAATGCTACTGCCAAGCCTCACTTCTCACTAATCATTCGTTATCGGGTGGATTTGATTTATTGATAAAAAAACTTTGATTTATTTTTTGTTCCACATTGTCGTTCCGTTCCGTGATCCGTGGATGTAGGCGTGACGATTTTACTCTCATTGACGGTTTTTCACAATTTGGTGGCCGAAACACTTCCACAGGTTTCTGATGCTTTGCCAGTGTTAGGTACACCTTTGTTCACACCTCGTAGAGTTTCCCCTTGTTTCCCTTCCAGGAATTGAAAATCTGGAGACTTTGAACTGGCTGGGCTAGCTAAAACAATGGCTGCATTTCCCTCGCCTTAACAATCGCCCAGCAAAAAAAACGAATTTTGAAATGGACTCGACTTTTTAATCTCCTGCTTTCTTTTGGATGATATTTTTTTCATCCGCTGCCACCAAAAGCCGCTACCGTTGTAGAATTTGAATTTCCCACCATTTGCATATGGAGGAAGAATGCCAAGCTCGCTGCTGAAAAGGTCATTTTTGAATTGACCTTGACTCTTCAAGCGAAGGATTTGATCAAAAAAACAAGTTTGTGGCGACCTCGGGTCCGTCCGTGTGAAATGAGGCGTTGTCAATTTTTTAAGAGATACCCTCCAATTACTAATGATACACGCATGTGATCCCCCAACGGAAATAAAAAAGAACGAACCAATGATTCACCATTGGAATTTTGTGTTTTGTATATACGTATTTTGCTCCGCCCTGACTGACACTTGGGGACGGGTGTATGCATGTGTGATGAGATTGATTGATTTTGTGATTTTGAAACGAGTACTAAAATTCGCATGATGACGACGAGAATCGATGTTTGTATTTTGTATGCATGCAAATGAAATATTCTCCTCCCAAATCCATTTACTTTACCTTAATTGAAAAGATCAATTTAATTGACCAACTTTTGTGCTGTATGCCCTTCATTTAGGTACATACTTCAATTGTATCATGTTCATGGTAGCCTCCTCGGTCGTCTCAACGATTCTCATTCTCAATTATCATCATCGGAATGCCGACACGCATGAAATGTCGCACTGGGTAAGTTATACCGTATGTAGACCAATGCCTTGAGTGTATATACTAACCATGATTTTCTTCCAGGTACGAATCGTGTTTTTGCAATGGCTTCCTTGGTTTTTGAGAATGAGTCGTCCGGGTGATAAAATTACTCTAAAAGCAATGGCAGCCACAGCCAAAATGCGGGATCAGATTCGAGAGCTAGAGTTGAAAGAGAGATCTTCCAAAAGTCTGCTAGCCAACGTCCTTGGTAAGAAATATGAGCATAAAGCATATGACAGTGACCTTTGACGTCTGAAGCTACGTTTAATGCTTCTCAATTTCATGCGTACTGTGTCACTTTTCGTGAAATTAATGACAGTAGTTTCCTTTTTGGACAATTTATAGTCAAAAGCAAAAAAACATTTCTTTACTTTTTCTCACTTCTTTTTTTCACTTTTCACTTCGCATCATGTATAGTCAAAAGTAATTTTATTTTGTTTTGCTTTTCCTTCACTTTTGAAAGTTGAATTTCATTCAACTTTTAAAGGAAAGCGAAAAGTGACAAAATTGAAAGCAAAATGATTTTGCTTTCTCGGACTATGAATTAAAACCTATTTTCTTCGTTAAAATGAAGATAATTTCTTGGAAAAAGCAAATTGAAAGTGAAAATGGTCGTGACTAGAAGGTTTAACACATTTTTGTATGTAGATATGGACGATGACTTTCGACCGGCGACGCTGAGAACGACGACGCTTCATTCGACCCCTGGATGGCGAATCGGGGGTTCACACGAAGACCCAATCGCCTCCACTGTGAGTCATCACCCTTGTCTCGGAGCTCACCGAGAACTCTCCCTCATTCTCAAGGAAATTCGGCTCATAACGGACAAAATCCGAAAAGACGATGAAGCCTCTGAGATTACGAGTGAGTGGAAATTTGCTGCCATGGTCGTGGATCGTCTCTGCCTCATCATCTTTACACTTTTCACCATCATCGCAACAGTTGCCGTGCTCGCCTCTGCTCCCCAGGTCTTTGTCCCTTGATTCGTGCTCCTCCTTCTCCTACCCCTTAACCTCCTACCCTCGCCCCCCGCCCCCACAAAAAACTCAAACTCAAAAGACAAACCAAAACCAACCCGTTCAACTTCATTCTCATCTTTATGCTACTGCTCAACATCCCTCATTTGGCTACCATTGCCATTACTGGTCCCATTGTCGACGACAACAGAGTTTCCAGAATTTGAATTATGGCGCTCATCCCGCCGCCCTCAAATTCATTGCCTTGCGTTCGTTCGACCTTCAGCAATAAAAGCCCTGTACAACAATCACCACCTCGCAAATCAACAATTCATGATTATTTTGTCATCCATTTTCCCATACAACATCAACTGCTGACTATCATCCAAATCCAACATGTGTTCACCAAGTGAGCTTATTTGACTTCACCTTTCAACTCCAACAACGTTTTTCTCACTTTGGACAGCTTAGACATCAATTTCACGATTCATTTCTCCGGCCAACGAAATACATACAGGACTCCTTGCTAGAATTTTTATAGGTATTGCATCTCAATAATTTACAAAAATATTCTGAACTAATTTTGTCGTGAATAATTTGTCCAAGGTTTCAAGAGACACTGCCGCCTGGATTACACTACCATTTTTACTATCGCCGTTTGGACTGAAATTGCTATTGCTGAAAGAGGAATGACATTAACCTACCTACCTACGATACGATACGATTGTGTCTTAAGCCAAAAGCCATTTGACATATGTAATTGTAACCCACCGCTGCCAAGCCATCACCGGTAGACGTAGTGCTCATAATGCAATGCATGGAAAAAAAGACTCAAGTGACAGATAATTAACTCAAGACCCAATCAAGTGATTTAGTTTACACTACACACACAAATTCGAAATTGATTTGAAATAGGCTGTGCAGTGCCCTGGCTGGAATCAATCACTAAGCAAAGCACGTAAAAATGCAAATGCAAAAGTAATTAGCAAAAGAAGACAAAAATTTGATTAATTGATTGAGGTGCTCACCCTTTGCTAGCTACACACAAAAAAAACTTCCTATAGTATGTTGGCGCTCTTTCGCCTTTGTAATGAGTTTTGCATGTAAATTTAGAATTGTTAGCCCAGATGAGGGAAATTGACTTTTAGCAAAAAGATGATGAATGGGATTGTACGGTGCTCTGCTCATGAGTCCAAATTTACTATTATGTAATGTAATGTAGCTCTGGTGCTGCTTTATTATTATTCGCCTGTAGATCGGGATTGGTTTGAATTTGAATTTGATATCCCTTTTTTACCTTAAAATCATGTACGAATTTTCTCTTTCCTTCATATATCGCCTCTTGATTCAATTCTCTCCTCCTAATTTTAATTTACAGTGAGGTGTGATGTATGGAATCCTTGGAAATCCCAAATCTCAGAGTCTTAGACCGAATCGTAGACAAAACTTAAAGACAAGTGTTGTGTTCAGAGTGAACTTATATTCTACCCCCGTTTTTTATAATTTAGTTCCGGATCAACTAGGAATTGACATTTAATCAAAACAAAGAAGAAGGCGTCCGTCATCCACTCAACTCAACTCAGCTCAGCCGTCGCCGTCATTCTCAACCCAGACACCACAAGACAAGACTTGACTACGTTGCCAAAAATAGTCATCTTCATGTATCGTATAATTTCACCTCAGGATTTTAAAATGTATCCCTGACCTTGACCCTTAGACCAACTAGTACTAAAGATGTCAGAGATGCCTGCACCGGTAAAATAAACCTAACCTTGCTCCGCTTTCTAAACTTGCGAATGCGCATGCTCGGTTGCATCAAATCTTAAATTATGCATATACATACGTATTAAATAAGCATTGCGCATGCTCAGATACTTGAATCCCTTTTTTTAACAACGCAATCTGATTATGCGCACCAGCAAGGTTAAAAACTTGAGCAAATCAGGCTAAA
>WJEZ01001650.1:0-16480 GCA_009869925.1 Thalassaphorura encarpata
AGGTATGCTCACAGGCATCAATCATGTCACAAAGGTTTCCTTAGGAGTTACATCGGGTGCAACTTACTGTGGGGTCCTTGGACATCCAAAACGTCAAGAATACACTGTGATTGGTCGCAAGGTCAATAAAGCAGCTAGACTCATGGTTTATTATCCAGGACGTGTGACTTGTGATCAAGATACACTTTACCATTCCAAACTCCCAGAAGATAATTTCAGCTTGATGGAAGCAAAGAAATTAAAAGGGATTGAAAATGTTGGAAATATTTATGAATATGTTGGAGCTGAGAGGTTAGACTTAACCAACTATGCAATTTAACATGTAAAATAATTTTTGCATGCTAATTAGTGGAGAAGATCAAGCAATTCGTCAATTTCAATATCCAATGGTTTGTAGAGATCAAGAACTTCGATATTTTGAATCTGTCCTAATGGGAGCACAGAATGAATTTAATAGAGTAATTAATTTTCATTAAAATTTTGAATTTTGTCTGTCTTGTCTTGAATTTTATGATGATGCTGATGTAGTTTCTTCAAGCACACAAAATGAATATATTCGGGATTGAAGTTGATTTGAAACTTACAAAAGAAGTGGTTGCAACTGGACTTTGGATGTTGGCATTTGAAGGTGACAATGGAATTGGGAAAAAGTCGACTCCTTTCTGCTTGTATTCAACATGCAGAGGAACAAAGAGTTAATGTTTACTCAGTCACACTAACTGATAATGGAGGAAGGTAAGACTTAACTAATTAATTAGTTAATTAATTAACACATTTTAATTTTTGCCATGTTTTAGAATGTATGCAGTCAAGAGTCTAATGAAACAAGCATTAGGATTAGTTGGGCTAAGAACAGTACAAGAACGAGAAGAACATTTACGCAAAGTTGTTGGAGAAGATCCTGAATTAGCCACTAGTCTTTGTCTTTTGAATGATTTATTTCGACTCAAACTTCCAATGCATGCTCGCTATGCTTCTGCGGATTTGGCATCACGCACTGTCTATGCTCAACATGTTTTATCCGTCCTTCTTCGCCATTTTCATCCAAATCATCTTCTCCTCTTTGTGGTTGATGATGCCCATTTGATGGATGATAATAGTTGGCTCTACTTGCACTACTTGTCCAGGAACCCGTCGGTATTGGCCCTGTTCACAATTCGTAGGAACAATGCTGGAATGCCTAAGCTTCCAGAAGAAGCTACCAAAATTTTGTATCACACTAAAAATGTTAAATCAATTCGATTGGCTGGGCTTGAGACAAGTTGTACGTTGGCACTGTCTTGTCAAATGTTGGAAGTGGCTGCTATACCTGTTGAATTGAACAAGTAAGGCATGACAAAACATTTAACGAAAAAAAAACAATTAAAATTTATTTTTCTTCAAGAATTATGATGGCAAAGGGTAAAGGAGTCCCTGCTTGGATTGAGCAAGTCTTGGGTGAAATGTTGAGAACTGGACTAATTAAAATTGTTCCAAATGATCCAATTGAATTTAAAAAACGTGGACAAAAAATAACTGCAGTAGATCCCAAATACATTGCTAAAATTAAGTAAGTATTCTATTTATTAGCTACGATTGACCCTAGTGCTAAAATTATTTGCCATACTACCAGACCCCAAGCCAAGAAAAAATCAGCTTATTGGGGAAGCAACACTGATTTTCATACGTCGGACTCAGAAGGAGATTTTCTTGGTTCCGATTTAGATTTGAATACTGCGAAGGTATAGCGAAAATTTTTATGCAAAATTTTAAGCAAAATTGTATGCTTCATTAATTAATTTTTGCAGAATGCCAAATCAGTGAAACGAGTACAAAAACTTGAAATTTCACCAATGACTCGAGCCATTGTTGTAAAATCAGATACAAATATCTCAGCAGCTCCTATTCCTGGAACTTTGAAAGGTAAAATTTTAATTATTAAACGAACAACAGAAATAATTTGAGATTTACATGTGTAGAAATATTACTGGATTACTTTGACGCTTTAAAATCCAGCGAACAAATGATTTTAAAATGTGCGTCTGTGTTGGGCTTACGTTTTAGTCGAACCATGCTAGTTCATCTAATTCCCATGTATGATATGAATGTTCGAAAATATGAGACTGGCTTACGTCGTCTCATGGAAGAAAGAATCATTCGTTGTGCATCCAGAGGTCAAAGTCCATCGATAGACGCAAGCTCTGGGATGCAAGCACCAGTTGAATGCAATTGTAGATTTGCTAGAGGTTCGTCCGTCTGTCTGTCTGACCCTGTCTTCTCACTAATTATTTGCAAAATTCCAGGTGAAATTCCAGAATTTTCCGAGCACCAGTCTTGGGAAGATGATACCAACGAAGCTGGGACAGAACAGGACGTAGAGATTAAAGTTAACAAAAAATTCTACTATTGCAAATATTTGGAATTTGCAAAGGTATGGCATGAATGAAAACTTAAAATCAGGAGCTGGATAACAAAATATGTTAAAATTAAAGGATAACATGGTCGAAGTTGTTTATGAACTAATGACGGAGGATCAACGAAAAGAATTTCATTTACAAGCTGCCAAATATTTGGATGCAAGTTCTTTACTATGCCGAAGCTGTGGAGGAGATGACCCAGCTTACTTGTATGGAATAAAAATCAAAGATGGGGATTTGGCCACTGATCCCGTCAGTATAAATAAAAAATTTAAATTAATTTGTGTGTATTAACCTTTATTTTATTTGACACACAGGAAGCTGCATTAAGAGAAGACCTTTCCCGGGCCAAACGAAAGAGTCACCGTTATCCTGGAGGTAGGAAAAGCACGACTACTTTTGTAAGCCGAAATGACCTAACCATGGGCGTGAAAGTCAAAAGTCAGCCAAGAGGAAGTTTTAATACACGATTGGATGGAATCAGAAAAGTTTTTCAGCATGCTGGAACTCAAATTGGTGACCTTGAAATTGACATCATCAAAGCCCTCAAGAATTTTGATGAACAAAATAAATTGAGGAGACAAAAGGCTGGGTGTTTCGCTCGTCTTTTTAGAGGAGACCAAGTGAGAAGCAATAAATTCGTTTTTAATTGAATAAATTTAAAAATTTACGATAATAAACCAACAGATTAGCAGTGAAATCAAAGAATGGGACTTGACAATCAAAAGGAGACCAAGTGAGAAGCAATAAATTCGTTTTTAATTGAATAAATTTAAAAATTTACGATAATAATCCAACAGATTAGCAGTGAAATCAAAGAATGGGACTTGACAATCAATGAAATGACAGAACAGGCTGCCAAAGCTAAGAAAGCTAGAGAAGTCGATTCCAGAGGATCTCTTAGAACCAAAGATTCCGCAAGTATTTCATTGATGCAAGGAGAACCCTTGAATAAAGATACGGAAGTCCGTAGAAAACGTGAGAGTCGTGTGAGTCAAGGTCAAGCTCGAGCAAGTATTTCATTGATGCAAGGAGAGCCCTTGAATAAAGATACGGAAGTCCGTAGAAAACGTGAGAGTCGTGTGAGTCAAGGTCAAGCTCGTCAAACAGTTGACCTCAGAGGATGTACATGTCCAGAGCTTCAGGCAAAAGTTGCAGTTGACAAGGTCAAGCATTACACAAATGCAGGTAACAAAAAAAATCTCTTAGCATAAAAAATTCCTATTGATTGATAATGATTTTGAATTTTTTTAGAAAAGTATGGAAAATGTTTCCAGAATTTAGTGAGTGCAGCTGAAGCATCAATCGCAGTTGGAAATAGTGCACAAGCTTTGGTTCATTTGGAAGATGCCATCGGTTTACTCCAGGTTTAAAACAAACTATAATTTAAATTTTTACATTTCCTCACAAGTTTATTTTTTGAATAGGCAATTGAATCAGCAGAGCTCCCAGCTCCAAAAGAGAACGACGTAGATGACACTGGGATTGACAAAAAAGGGGTCACGACCCAGCTCGACTTTTTAAATGGACTTTGTTATTTTGAATTGGGAGTTGAGCAAAAGGCATTGGATTTTTTTTATAGGTTAGGTTTGATTTAGTTTTTCTTGATACTTTCTCTGCATTACGTTATTGTGAATTTTTCAGAGCTCTCCAAAGTCTTGGAATCACAGTTCCACCTGAAGACAATAAGCGAAAACGAGATCATGAAATATCAAGTGCTGCAGCAAAACTTTGGAGACGCCATGTTTGCAAATTCTATACGTGCAATTGCACTGCTCCTCCATATGAGCCGGAAATGGACAAGTTTAAGTAAAATTACATACAAGAATATATTTTAGCCATGAGACCATCATATTGAAATATACTTTTAGAGATGAAGACGAAATTACAATGAAGATTCGTGTCTTATCCTATTTGCATTTATTATTTCGAAGAGAGCGTAAGGAGGAAATGGCTCTGTTAATTTCACTATGGCAAGTCATTTTTGCCGAAGATATCAGCGGATCCGTACTGGTAAGAAAATGTATTAATATACAATATTTTTCAGGCAAAATTGTTTATTCTTCTCGTTTTTAGGATATTGTCCCATCCTACTGTAGCTTAATGGAAACTTATGCTATGCTCAGTAAACACAAAATGGCCCGACGTTACGAGGCATTAGCTTTAGATTTAATTCGAGACACGTTCGGTACAAAAGAGCAAACAGATCCAAATGGACTCTTGACCTGTGCTAATTTGTTTGTCACGATTGCATCAATTAGGTAGGCAGAAAAAAATAAAACTCAGCATAATTTGAACCTAATTTGGAAAATTTTGAAGAGTATTTCGTGGAGAAATTGGATCTTCGACTGATGCAGCTTATTTGGCTCTTCGTATTGCTCAAACTCTTCATGATAATGGAATGACGATCCATGTTTTGCCTATGGTCACACAATCTCTTTTATTTGGCCTCAGAGTCTCAGAAGTTATTGAGTGCCTTCAAAAATTATGGTAATATCGAGTCTTATGCAAAGTTTTAAAACAGTTACAATTTCAATGAAATCTGGGAGGATATTTTTCAGGTACGTGTCCGAAGAAGAAGAGGATTGGGGTGGAGTCGCAATTTATTACACGTTATGCCTTGATCTCTTGCTGAACACAGCTTATCCAATGGAACCATTTTATACGTACGTTTTAACGTAATAGTATTCAACTCAAAATTAATCTTAAAATTCTTCACAGTTGTGAGAAATTTGTAAGCAGTAGTGATTGGAATGCTGATATCCAATTATTCCGAGAATATGAAGTCCAGTACAATATTGAGGCTAGCTTGGCCCTTTGGTACAGTCGCTATAGTCGGTGGGAAGGGGCACAAAAATGGTTGACTGAGGTAAAAATTTATTTATTGCACAATTAAATTTTGAATTAGACTGATCAGAACTAATGGAATTTCAGGCCGAGTCTCATAAACCAAAGCTTGTAACTTTTCTAAGCGTGAGTGCTGAGCTGAAACTGTTAGAATGTGAACTCATTTTTGTGAATCATTATTTGGAAGCCAAACGCTATCAACATTTTGTCAAAGCAAGAAATAATGCCAAAAGAATTATGCAACTTGTGAAAAAATCTACACAAGTCGTACCCGTTTTCATACCGAGGTTTGATCTTACGAATATTTATGAATTTCTTGCCTTAAAACCAAAATTTGTCTCCAGATTTCTTCACTTGATGGGCTACTATTGCAAAATTCGTTCCCGACACGCAGAGGCTGAGAAATATATGAAAAAGGCTGAAAAAATTGCGACAGAGGATGGAAATAATTTGGAATTGGAGTGGATCGCCCATAACAGAATGGTAAAGTAGCGCATACGAGATTTTTAAATACGTTCGTTAAAATTTTCCGATATTTTGTGACTCTTTTTAGGTATGGGCAGATGTGGCGATTCCAACTTTGAAATTCTTTTGGTTAGAACATACAGAAAATCATACACTGGATTGGCATCAAAGTGGAAAAGTTCCTTGGGCTAATATTATGTATTCACTACCTCTTCCGACATGGAAGTAATTTTTTGACACCACACAACAAATTAACGTCCCGAAATTATCTTTTGATAAAACTGCTCTAGTTAATTATTAATAAAAACTAGAGTAAACTGTGAACATACGAATTTTCTAATGCTATTTTCCTGTTATACCGAAACTTTCTGATCAAAGTTGTTAATTGCTTGGGGTAATCCTATCAGAAGGACTACACAACAATTAAATTGAAGAATGCATTTGAGTTGTTTGTGCCTGTGTGTAGAATTGAGACATACAGGGCAAGTAGGTAAAAGTAATTAGCAACTTGTCTCGATCCTCTTCAAAGAAGATTAGGCTAGGCGCTAGGGCAAAATGGTACAGATTCTGATGCCCTTGCTCTTGTGTAGAAAAATCGATCTAGACTTGGACTCTCTTGCTTTGCCCGAGTTGGGTGAGATAATGAATAAATAATTTTAAACACACAGGAAAAGGCCCAGCCAGAGCTACTACTACTCCTGTTTCCTTCCATTTCGTGCTTTCACCCACTTTCACCGAGTTGGAAATAATAATTGTTGTCCTGTATCTTTACGAGTTGGCTTGGATGGCTGTGGCTGACTATTTATTCCCAAACTTAAATTGTTGTGAGGACTTCTACAGGGACTTGGAGACAAAATACAAATTTTAGCCTTATATACCTCTGAAGATTTCTTTACAACGTTACGGGGTATCATGGGAATTTTATATCATTACTGACTTAGGTCTTTTTGCTCAAAGTACGTACGTACGTACATTTTGGAACTACGGATGCGGAACTGATGGTTCCAATTTAATAAAAACATTAGATTTCAACTCTTCTAATGCTGCTAATGCATTCCTTGATTAAATGCTCACTCTAAAGTAGATAGCCCAAGTTCTACAGCCAAGTCCAATGAGCACTTGCACAGCATGGCAAAGTACAATACTTTCTGTGCCACCCTGCTGTGAAAATTCTTCGAGTGAATAACTATGACTGCCACAACCTGTAGTTGTACCTTGCTGCTGTGCAGGAAAATCTAGAGCAACATCATCATCTCCCGCAGGTTTCTAGTCATCAGCATTAATCGGGTTAGTGTGAACTCTTCGTAGAACACCGTCAGCAGCTGGTCCTCCCAGGGGAAAACCTGCTGTAGAAAAATCATATTGCAATATGGCACGGTACAGGATAGGAGGACGATGACGTTAGTCCCATTGGTACTGGGTACTCAATTCCAGGACTCATTAGTCTCCGTTCTGGTCTAGTTGGTGGCGAAGAGCAAGCAATTTTATAATTACATTATTCTAGACTTCCTCCAGTTTGAGTTGCAAGTTAAGAAATCCATTTCCCTTCCTCATGAAGATTCTAATTGCATTAACTTACCTGTACCTTACCTTGGGTCTTATGCTGAATCGTAATTATTATGAAATCTGCTCGGATGATTTTTACTTACCTTGGCATCATTTTTATGACTAGTCTAGCTCAACTTAAACCATCCAAAGTAAGAATCTAATATAAATTCTTCACATTAACCTAAATTCCATTGTATTTGTATTCCTATGCACTAGTCTTGGATTTTAAACAGTCAATTTCCTGGAAATGTGGTGAAATGCATACAATTTGTTCCAAAGTCTTAGACAGGAAGACGTTGGCGTTGGCGTTAGCCTAACTGAGGAGTAAACAGGAAAGGAGAAAGTTAAAGGAGAGGAAATGAGGACGAGTTTGAATCAATAGTCTTTTATCAGGCAGAGCCCTTAGGAAAACATTATGAGTTCTGACTTGAATGGCAACTAAGGTGGAATGGAGTGCAGTTAGTTGTAATGGGACATAGGATAATGTTCATCTCTTTTATCCGAATTGTCAACTTAAATGCCCGCATTCCTTTTTAGGGGCATAACATTAGAAAAGACGGNTTGTCAACTTAAATGCCCGCATTCCTTTTTAGGGGCATAACATTAGAAAAGACGGAGATCTAGGACTGTTAGAATAATACAATAAGAATTCCTTCCAAGGTGATAAACTTTTGAGTGAATGAATAGACTCGTTGGTTGGTCCGTTTGGTCTTACAAAATGCCATGCCATGCCATGCCATGCTAACGTAACATAATGTGACGTGGTGCTGCTATGCATGCGATTGGGATGCAGTCAAAGTTTTTTGAGCTAAGCTTCTTTACCTCCTGCAGTTTTTTAGGTCACTGTGCCCGCAACGCTTGTGCCCGTTTGTCTGACTTGTAAAAGAAGAAAGTTGAAGAAGAAGAAGAAGAAGAAGAAAGTGAGAGAGAAGGAAGAGGAACCCATTCATGTCGAATACATGCAATCCATTATCGATCACTTTCGGCTCAATGGAATATTCTTCCCTAATGACGACCAAAACACTTTTTCCCTGGCCTGGAATGCCAGGCCATGCCAGCATTGCTCATGATCATCATTTCGGGAATGTACAGGTCTAAAGTAAAATAAAATAGTACATTTTCTAGATTTACAAGGTAAACGTACAAGATGGTAGCACGAAAAATAAAAATAGCAACTAAATTTCTAACTTTACCATGTTCGTTGGAATTTTCTGATTTATGTATATCTGTAGTTCTATTGAAGTAATTGCCTCATGCCTTGTGCTTTGCTCTGATCAAGAAAAGGCAGACAACTCCAGAGCCTAGCCTAGAAATTCCAAATCGTTGTGCTCAACAGCCCGCGGAACAATTGCATTCTCTATTTTTATGACCAACCACTTTATCCGTCTACCTCAATCCCATGTGAATTGTGAATGGTTTAGGACAAGCTCTTAGTTTTTAGTGTTTCTTGGCTACTACGTGAAGTATCGACATTGTCGTTATTGGTTTGATCTCAATCTGAGCGGTTTGAATAGCATCCAGGCTTCGTCAGTGTTTTCAAAATATCTACACAGCTGGCGTATCCGCATGCTGTTTAGCCGAAAATAATTGATTTCAATGTACATTAACTTATACTCGATTAGAATGCGACTAATTATTGAAAACAGTAATGATTTGTTTCACATTGAAATAGCCAGCATGTAGAAGTTTTAAAACTCCTCAAACTTTTGTACATATTGTATAACTATCTTAGAAATGAAAGTGGAGCACGGCATTATCGGCACGGGCGCTGGCATGAGAAAATAAAGTAGGTAAAGTACCCCTATTTGTTTTTATTCCCCCAATGGGATTCTCAAGTATGCAAGAGACACTGAGATGATTGCGCTGCACAAAATATTACACCTTGCACTAACCAAGCATATGCAATGCAAGGTGATTTGGGAATTGAGAAAGTAATTCTTAAATACTCATGAGATCAATTTAACCTGAAAAGGGAGTAAACAGAAAAATAAGAAAATCTGTGACATTCCAGAATATTCCTTGCCTTAATGCTAATGCAAAAAAAGAAACTAAAAACGATAGATCATTCAAAATGTGCAACTGGGCATTGGCTCTTTTGGTTTTTATTCGCCAGGCCTGTTCAAGATTTCGCCTTGTCAAGTCCAAGTAATCTTTCATTTGTGATTCGACATGTCCAGCTTTGAACCCAACGAAGCGAACTGATCTCAATTTTTTTTCCTAATGAACCTGACATGGCAATGTACAAGTCAAGCCAAGCCTGTTTGGTTTGGTCCAGCAGCTGTTTCTTCTTCAAAGGAACCTGACATAAATTCCATGGCTCACTCGTTCCGATTTATCCAAAAAGGATTTTCTCAGAGTTGAGTTTGAATCTCACGACTCGGTTGCTTGCAAGGCTGATGTTTTCCTTTACGTAGAAGTAGTAGTAATAGTAATAACTTGATTCGATTCCATTACGTTGAACTCCAGAAGCTAGAGGTAGAGCTTGGGAATTTATTCGAACATTTCTGTATTTTCTTTACCATAGCAGATAAGCGGATTGGTTTGGTTGGCTTCTTTCCTTTTATCTGAACCGACTAAACTAAAACTACATAATTTATTCTCGCTTTGGGCTTCACTTAGATTAAACGAAGGAAAAACAGAACAGACTCAAGAATTCAAGATAAGACAAAACAAGTGAAAGTTTCGAAAGGATTAAAAAAACTTGTATACAAAATTTTTATGAAAAAAATTCCGAAAGACTAAATATAATTTCTAGTAAAAGTATGAATCAATCAATGGATTGGTCCAAACATCTACTGAAATAGTCAAAAGTAAAAAGGTCAGAAGGTCAACTTGCTTCTATTGCATGAATCTAGCTAAGGGCCCAAAAGCGTATAACTTGTTCTACAAGATTCGCTTTAGCAAATCCGCCATGTGCAGTCAAGTGAATTGAATTGAATTGAGAATGCTGCTCAACCTACTGCACACTGCATTGCATGGAAAATTGATTCGTATTGGAATACTACCTTTAAGTTTAACTTGACTCTGTATTTTATTTTGTACACACTAGACTTACATCTTACGTAGAAGACTTGGTTTCAAAAGAAAAGATCACAGAAAACATAACGCTTAATGGTTTTTTTTCTTTTGGAAGGATTCTATGCAACACTAGTCTAGCTTTGCTCAACGAGCTGTAAATAAAATATTGGCATAATCTAAATAATCTCAAATCTGAACATTCTAGAGCATTCCCTTGTTAAAACTTCATTAGCAGTAAAGTTAAAATTACGTCAAGACAAAATTTATATATACACATAGTAAAGAAGGATGCTCTGGTATAAATCTCTCATGTCTTAGTCTTGTCTACAAATTCTCTTATCTACGCGCAGTGCAGCGCAGCACCAAAATTTCATTTGAAATTCTTTGGGGAATCAATGTTGCTTGCTGCCTGGTCTGCATTGGCCGGGCCGTGATATGTGGCTTTTTTTCCTTTTTTGTTATGTATTTTGCGGCCAGAAAGAAACTTAACCTTGCCCTGTCTTCCTTTCTGACTTTTCTTTAAGGAGAAAATACTTTCTCCACCCTTTCCTTGCCTTGCCTTGCCTGTCTTTTATTATCCTTCCACATTTTTTCTCATTCTTCTCACGTAAACTTATGAGAGGGAAAGTTGACATGGATGTGAACTCAAGTCGTAACTAAAAGAACAAAGTTTTTTATATAAGACTGCAGCAGGAGCTGAGCTGCACAGCGCTGCAATTCTAAGAAAACCTTTGTCCAAGTTTTTCTCTTTTTTAAAAAAACGTGTCTCACCGCAAAAGCAACTCGCCTAAATATATTGAGAGGACTGAAGAAAGGGTGAGTCAATGGATTGGAAGAAAATGTTCCAAGAATAAAAATTCAGTAGACAGCTGGCATTTCTCTCATTTCCTTTGGATAAATTGCTCTACCCATGGACAATCGGAATCGGACAGAGATGAAGGAATTCTTCCACCTACTTCAGCCTATTCTGAATCGTTGACCTTTAAATTCCAACATAGTTTATTACAGGTTCTGTCTATCATTTGTTATTTTCGTATTATATAAGGACATGGCAGATTTATCTTGGGCCAAGGAATGGTCTAAAATTAAATGGGTTTTCAATACACGCCCTCAGAAATAAACTTTGACCTTTTCAATAAATTAGGGTAGGTGGGTGGAGTGGAATGCTGTACATGCGGTGTAATTTTCCCTCAGGCTAATTTTATCAAAGAAATGATCTAAAATGCAATGGGTTTTCAATACACGCCCTCAGAAATAAACTTTGACCTTTTCAATAAATTAGGGTAGGTGGGTGGAGTGGAATGCTGTACATGCGGTGTAATTTTCCCTCAGGCTAATTTTATCTGGAATTTTGTTTTTTAATGAATCGTGGGAAGTCAAGAGCACTCGTCTCTTAATTAGTTTAGAACTGCCAATAAAATATAGTCCAAACATTTTAATTAAAGATGTAGATACAGACAGAAATTACTCGTCCAATTAATTAATTTACGTAGGCCGAAGGTCGTATGTGGTGTGAATACGAAGCAAGTTAATCAAACATGGACACTCGGAGTAAATAGCAAATATTATCGGAATCAACCTACTCGCATTTGTCTTATGTAAACTTTCTATATCTTCTGTCTGTAAAATACATGCCTATGCTGTGCTTGGCTTGGCTTGGATAGAATGTAGTGCTGAAGATCAAGTGAAGAAAAGAAAGTCGCGTCTGGTTCTGGTCTGATATTGAGTTACCCGATGAGTTGAGCAGACAGACAACGTGGGAAAAATTATTTAACCAAGTCAGACAACCTAATGCTAACACTGTGTGATGCATTCATTACATTTTTTATTAAGCTCAAGTCGTAACCTATCGCCATTTTGGGGTTAACCCCGAGGATTTACACATTACATTACTATGCCGAGCCGGGATGGAACTAAAACTTTTTGTGACAGTGGAGCAGAGGAGTGATAAAATTAAAGCATAAGGAAAACTGCCTTGCCATGCCTTGGCTTGGCTTCATCATTGGATTATGTAAATGGTTATTCATTCCCCTCCTCAGTTCCTGGCCTTCCTACTGCTGCTACTAAAATTTTGACGATTCGCAGAATTCTTCTGCTATATGAATTACCTTTACTACACAAGTTTGTCAGGCAGGAGGAGCAGATGCTGTACTGCACTGTACTGTACTTGGCTGAACCACTGTATTCCGTTTTCAGCACTGACATGGGAATAATTCTGAGGCTTGGCTTGGACTGTCAAATCAGATTCCTAGAAACTCAACTTTTGTATAATTTAATTTAACTTAATTCTATTCCATACTTTTTTGTAGAATTATTTTACATGGGTCGTAGTACTAATGTTCCTCTTATATCCCATAGATCGAAATTGCAAACTGAACTCAATTCCTTAAGCTTTTTAGCATTAATTTCTATAAGCTAGTCGGTAGCTAACTCCCACAAGTCGAAATTGATTTTATTTTGAGTCAATTCCATTGGGATGCATGCGAATATTAGAAAATTAGGCAAGTGGACAAGGAATCTCTTGAGCTGAGCTTTGCTTTTGCTTGAAGCTTTTTACTAATCTAACCCTGCTAGCTAGGTTACATCTTATTTTCTCCCACGTCCAAGTCCAAATCCAAAGAGATGATCTTCTATCTATCTGGTACTGGTACTGGATGCATATTGCTGCATAGTAGTAGAACTAGTCTGCATACAAACTGAACTCAATTCCTTAAGCTTTTTAGCATTAATTTCTATAAGCTAGTCGGTAGCTAGCTCCCACAAGTCGAAATTGATTTTATTTTGAGTCAATTCCATTGGGATGCATGTGAATATTAGAAAATTAGGCAAGTGGACAAGGAATCTCTTGAGCTGAGCTGTGCTTTTGCTTGAAGGTTTATACTAATCTAACCCTGCTAGCTAGGTTACATCTTATTTTCTCCCACGTCCAAGTACAAATCCAAAGAGATGATCTTCTATCTATCTGGTACTGGTACTGGATGCATATTGCTGCATAGTAGTACAACTAGTCTGCAGTGGTGGTCCTAGATTCGGGAAATTTGGATCGACTGTTGTAGAAGATGTGGATGTAGTAGTAGTAGTAGTCAGTCCTGTGTTCTGCTCTCGTCTGCTCCTTTCCCCATCGATCGTGTTCCTGGAGAATGGCAGGATTTTTGGAGAAAGGTCCGTCCCTATTCCTTCCATTCATTCTCCACTTGCTATTTGAGACAAACACATCAGCATCACCATCACCGCTAAAATCTGAACGGGAAACACACAAAAGTGTCAAATTTGCACAATACAAGGATTCTAGATTTTGGCACTCGTCCAATAATTGGCTCAGGCTTCTAGTAGACAAAATCTAAATGAGTGACTGCGACTGTGGTGTGATCGTGGTGGCATAGTAATAATTAAATAATACCACTAGTCGACTGTGCTGTGAATATACGTAGAGTCAGATTACAATGTGGATGTGAGTATGCACGAGTAGTGTGTGACAAGTGAAAGTGAATAAGAAAGTAAAAAGATTTTGAATTTCTTCATGGACGAGGATTAACCTCAGCAGCAGCTAAGAGATTTCTGCCATGGCTGAAGGATATTATTCAAGACCACCGACTGGACCAGGTAAATTAATATACTAAAATAATGTTTAGTTAACTAAAAATGATAGATTAAGATTATAACGCTTCTTATAATTCTATTCTGAGACTTCTTCTTTGGTTTTGACCTGGTTAAATGTTCCGCTCTCTTAAAACACAATTAATTAAACTTACCTCAATTCTACAAAGTCAATTTCAGAATCCTTGTTTTAACTCTAACCAGTTGTTATTTCTGACACGTTAAAATTTCAAAAAAGCTTGCACATTACTCCCGATTTCGCAAGTGCATAGTATAGGACAAATTCTTTGGTTTTGACCTGGTTAAATGTTCCGCTCTCTTAAAACACAATTAATTAAACTTACCTCAATTCTACAAAGTCAATTTCAGAGTCCTTGTTTTAGCTCTAACCAGTTGTTATTTCTGACACGTTAAAATTTCAAAAAAGCTTGCAGATTACTCCCGATTTCGCAAGTGCATAGTATAGGACAACCTTAATTCTAATGATAATACTGAAGTACATAGAACATGTATGTTATAATTATTGCAACATTAGCAATTTCACTTATCCATTTTTAATTGACATGACCATTCGACCCAATCAATCCAAATACCATATCTTGAGACTTTGATCTGTTTAATAAAATGCATTAGTTAATTACATTTATATTTTTTGATTGCCCCATTTGCCCCATTCTGAGATCCGAAGTTATTCTGAGAATAAACTTTGATCTTGACAGGATTAAATTAGTCTTGAGAGTTACTTTGTTCTGACTATCGTGTTTTCAAGTTGAGTTGAAGTAGTTTGTTATATTTTCATTCAACTTACTATTTAAGGCTAAAGCCAGTGGCAGTCCAAACTTTATTTATGGTACTGAAGAAAAGGAAGTTTGTAGGTGGAAACTCAAGTTGTAGCTGACGTAATCGGAAATATTAATAATTTAAATTATTATTATTCGTGGCATAGCTAGCTATGATTACTGGATCTCGATGAAAACTTTTAAAAATTTTTTTAATATAATGACAGTTGCGATTTTATTTTCTGGGCGTGCTAAACAAAGTAGCTTACAAATTACAGTTTGTTTTTTCATGAAAATCGACACGAGAAATCGAATCAAGCTTTATCGAGAATTTTATAATCAACAGTCCTAACGTGATCAGAAGTCTAATTTGGTCCTAAAATTTCTAACATGTAAAATTAGTCGCATCATCAAGGTGAATCGAAAGTTTCTATAAACGATTACGATCAGTTCGTTGTTTCTGAATCCTCCGTTATAAAATTTCCTGGAAGTTCAAAAGAACTATTCAAGTCAAGTGTACAATTGGAGTAACAATCAAATATTCATTAATGATTTATAATTTCACAATTCCACTACCTCCAGCATAAGCTAAACTTTTCCTTCAATTCAAAACAAAACAATTGTTCGGGATGTTTCGACGAAAAACGTACTTGAAAGGACCGGAAATTCGAGGAATTAGGAAATTGGAATAATTCCAAAATCTTGTATACGCTGCTGACATTGATGCCGAGTCAAGCCCGATTCTTGGAATAGAACCTTTTGCTTAGTTCAGCTTAGATTTCATCCATTTCCATTTCCATTACAAAAAGATTTCCAAAGAAGAAGGAAATAAATGATTGTCTGTCTTCCGCCAAAAAAAGAGGGAAATGATAGTACAAAGGCGGAAGTTTCAACAAAGTGATGAAAGATTGGATGGAGGAGTATCACTCTTTTCATATTGCAGCCAAGGCTGGAGAAAGTTCAAACTGACTGAGTCAGTAGTTTGGTCATAGAAGCAAAGCAAAAGCAAAGTGAAAGCAGAAGAGAGGATGGGATCGATAACATTCATAAGCTTAAGCTTATAAACCGTCCTTTCCCACGTACGGGAGGAAACGGAAAGAAGAATTTTAAGGAAGGTAAAAAGGAAGGAAGAGAAAAATAAGTTTTTAGCCACATGAAAGTGAAGGATACCTGGTGGCAAGGTTCGTTCGTATTCGTGGCCAAAGTTTGTAAACCAACTTCACTCACAATTCCTTTGAAGAAGAAAAGTTTAGCACTCAAGGCTAGGGCTGGCATCTGGGCAGATAACTTCCTCACTATGGCCATAGCCTAGGTTCATTTCAAGTGTCAATAACATACATTGCCTTCCAACTACTTCGTCACCACAGCATGGCCATACTTTAAACCATAGGGCATTTCCAAGGCAAGGGAGCACTTTGAATTTGCACTTTAGAGCTCACTTTAAGGACAAACTCAATAACAATGGTTGCAAAATCAGAAAATCAATTCAGACTCAAACGAAAAACTTTTTAGGATGGAGAATAGCATTCCGTATTACGTGCCTAAGCAAAAAATTTTTACTAAAATAAATTTAAAACCAAATTATCGATTCAAATTTTTGATTTTCGAAATTTCATATTAATAGTTTTAAAGAGTTTTACAGTGGCGGCATGTGTTTAGGGACCGATTTTTTAAATGATAAATACCCGTCCTATTCTTATCCATTCATTAATCTTCATTAAAATCCGATCTTTACTGATCAGTTTGACAATGTGACGAAACCCACGTGCAAGGACGTAAATCATTAATTAGGATTTATTACGTGTGAATATTAGAGTAAAACGAATTGGG
>WJEZ01001651.1:0-16479 GCA_009869925.1 Thalassaphorura encarpata
AAGACAAGGGATCTCATTCATTAAAATGGTATGGTATGGTATGCCAGACCGGCTAATATCGAATCGATCAGGTTTTTGTTAGATTTTGTGGATTTTCTTATGCATAGTGTAGCACGAAATGGCTATTGCCTGTCCCAAGAATTGACTGATACGAGGCACGATATTGAGGTAACGGCGACGGTCAGTACAATTTTGAATGTAATGTCAAATGTCAAGGAAATGAAACAAGCAATCTCATTGCCATTGCTTAAAATATGAAATATGACAATAATACAGACAATCATTAAAGTTACGGGTAAGCGTTACGTTACGACATATTAACTAGTCTAGCACTCGAGAGTTTGATAACTAAACCGGACGAATAGGTTTAATTAGGTTTATTTCTATTAACATTATATTGTATTCAACTTATTCACAAAAAGTTAGTTTGAGTTTGTACCATTTTGCGGTGGTACTGTCACTGTTATGTTTTTGTCTTAATTCTAATTCAATTATTTCCTTTCGCAGTCTCACACAATCTTGCTGATGCAACCTGGGCCAAAGCCTGAGACGAGGACTTACAGTGACTTTGAGTCCGTGAATGAGTGTATGGAAGGTGTGTGCAAGATCTATGAGGAGCACTTGAAGGTACGTAGAGTCATGAAAAAATACATTTCTGACTTGACCTTAAGTATGACCTAACTGTTTTACTCAAATTACTCATAATTGGATTTGTATCATACGTCTATTTGTTCCGTCTTCTAGCGCCAAAACCCACACACGCCATCAATCACATACGACATTTCTCAGCTCTTTGATTTCATCGACCAACTGAATGATTTGTCTTGCTTGGTGTAAGTTCAGTAATAAGCTCATTAGTTTGTAATTTTAATATTTGGTAATTAATTAATTGCATTGCAGGTACCAAAAGAGCACAAGTACTTATGCTCCATACACAAAGGATTGGATCAAGGAGAAAATCTACATTCTTCTCCGTCGCCAAGCCTCTGCTGGACAATAAGAGCCCCACGTCCTAATCCTCTCATCTAATCATCAGTTTCGTTTCAGTTTTTGTTCAGTTTTATAAATTTCTGCAAATAATAAATTAATTTAAAGAAAAACAAATCGGAATTGTGTCTTAATGCTGAGTAGATTTATTTCATTTATCTAATTCCGTTGCGTCCTAATCGTTTTACAAATAATTATATAAGAGAATAAAAATACAGTTTACTTTACACATGCACACGAGGATGTAGGAAATGTAAATTTGATTTCGTTTGATTACGTAAATACCGGTGGAGGGGTTTAGTTTAGTTTGGTAGGTTATTTTAGTGGTTTTGGCTTATCATCCTCATTATGCCCAGAGACAGATGTGTGATGAGCCCATGTGAATAGGACAAGGAATACCCACAAATGAAGGAATAAAATATAAACACAAAATCCAAGACGAAGGTTAGGGCGTTGTCGAAGAACAAGACCGATTTCACAGCAGAATGAGTCTACTCGGGAGTAAACTCTTTTGACACGCGTTGCCATACGAGAATCCCAAGGTGATTCACTCAAATAAAGTGGTTGGCTTGATACAACTGAAAGAAAATATTAAACTATTGAATTTTCATTTCATTTTCATTGTCCATGGTATAATTTTATATTTACCTGAATGAGTGAAATTTCCTTCATTCCCCAAAGAATCTGTACTGTTCGTCATCCCCTCAACTTGAGCAGCAAGTCTTTCACAGCGAATTTGCAAAACTTGTTTATCTGAGCTCAGACCATTGATTAAATTTTGCTTTTCTAGAAGTGACTGTGAAAGTGCGGTTATCCTCGTTCGCAAATTTTCAGTCTCATCCATATCACTGTAGCCTGGAAGGCGGATTAACCCTGGCCCCGGGCTTCCACTGAAATCACCCACGCTAGAACTCTTCGTCATCGTCATTGTCGTCAATCCTCCCCCATTGCTGCCCAAAAATGAATTGGAATTTTGGTCACAGAATTTTTCCCATTTCTCTTGAGTTTTCTTCCCTTCAATTCTTTCCCTTTCGAGGAGAAGTTGAAGGCTAGAAATTTCTTGAGATAACTGAAAATTTTCTTCTCTCATTGAATCTCCTTTTTGTTTTTCTTTGCTCAGAAGTTTATGAAGATTGGCATTGGAGGAACGAAGGGTTTGGAGTTCTTCCTCAATTCGATTACTTTCCTCTCTCAAGGATTCCATGTATACACGACTTTGAGTGATTTCTGCATGGAGTAGTTCTCGTTCGTTTCTGGAAAAAACGGTAACATTATTTAAACCCACTGAATAGGTCAATTTTTACAAATTCCTTACCTTAGCGCCCCGATTTCAGACAAAAATTGACCTTCTGTTGCTGAAACAGAAGCAGTAGCTGGAATTCCTTCCCCTTCTTCCCCCTGACTTTCTGTCCAATTCGTATTCTGGGCCTGGGCCTTGATAGAAGCAATCAGCTCATCCTTGGTCTTCAGTATTAATTTTGCTTTATCTTTATACGCAGCAAACTCTTTTTCCAAACCAGCAAGAGTTTCTTTGGTCGTTTTGACTTGCTTTTCACCAATTTCAGCTGCTGCTGCTGAGGACTCTAAATTCTTGCTCAAATCTTCACATTGCGCTTTTAGTTGGCGATTCTCACGTTCGAGCAATTGAATTTGATTTTGCGTTTGTCCAAGTTCTCCAGATTGTTGAAGTTTCCCAAGAGCTTGGTCTAGTCGTTCCGTCAATCGTTGAATTTCTGCATCCTTGACCGATACTTGTTCTTCCAAGAATTTCTTGGCTTCGGTATCAGGCTGTCTGGGTAAGTTTTGATTCTTGCTGCTGCTGATGGGATTTGATTCCAAGGACTTCTTCAAGGTTTCATAGTCTGAACAGAAAATTACAAAACATTTGTCAAAAACAATGCTTGGCACTTGGCTAGTTAAAATAATCTTTCAGTAATACTACCTAGTTGCAGTTTCTTATTATTTCTGAGTAGCTGACTCATTTCGCGTTGTTGAGCATCCAGCTCAGTTTTCAGATAGGAATTCATATCAATTTCCTTTTGCTCTGGACAATTTAGAAAGTCTAACAATTCTTGATCAGTCGTAGCTGCATTGGCAGCAGTAGCAGTAATAGACGATTTTTGCAAATGTCCATTGCCAATTGTTCCTAAAACAATTGCCGTTGTGGGGTCAGATGACTGCATTGGGTGAGTTTTCCTCGGTGGTTTGGCTTTTGGTGGGCCAAGGGCTAGAGCACTAGCGCTAGCTTTCGCAGAAGAAGCATATATGATATTTCCATCTCCATTTTGACCATTGGTGGAAGTAGCAGTTGCATATCTCTCCCGTGAGGAAGATTTTGAAGATGAATTAGAATTGGAATATTGACCTTCATCACTTTCGCCGTTTTTCCAGTCGTGGGATGGAACGGCAAGAGCTGTTGAAGTTTTTGGCCTGGATCTTGATCTCGAGTCTGAGTCAACATGTTGGCTAAAATAAAAAACCAGAATTACTAATTTTAAACTGCCATCGACTTCATGAAATGTAGAAATGTTTATTCTTGGTTTAAAGAATTACCTGTTAAGGGCTACAGCTGCATTCTGGTCAATTTTGTTCAAAAAATTATTCGGCTTTCCCTGCAATTTCTGTTATCCAGGACATTTTCAGACCTAAAAATCAACAGTACAGGAACAAATCATTAGTGATCACTATACGATCAATAAGTTCAAATAATTCCTGAATTCAAGGACACAGCTTTACATTACAGTCGCGTCACAATGTTAGCCGTACGTAAGTAACCATAATAATTATTTAATTTAGCTTAGCTTACCTTTTTAACATACGTACAATTAGTATGTTTCTCCAAATGGTAATTAATTAAACTTAAAACCACTTCACCATTCCACAGTCAGTCTCAGTCGTTGAAATTGGATTATTTAATTTGAGTGAAAGAAACTGAAAGTATGCCGAATTGTGAATTCATTAAAGTTTTCTCTTCATTTATTTGCGCAAGTCGAGTGACAGATTAGCACTTGTCAAATGTAAATATTATTCAGTGATTTGGACAAAAGCGCCAAACTACAAAATCAAACCAGACGCCGACCAGCCTAATTTTTTTATGAAGTTTTGACCAAAAGGGAAAAGTGAGACAGTAATGGCTGGCAACGATGTATCCATTAACATTGTTTATTTGATTTCATCATACTTTCTTCAGGCCCTCAGATTCAGACTCAGGAGTTATTGCGCGTATAACGAGCCGGAAATTTTGACAATCATAATCAGGAAATGTGGAGTATAAAAATTGAAGAATATTTAAAGAACACCAACAAACAGTCACAACTTATTTTTCAATTTTAATAGGGCTATCTCAAAAACAAAGTTTTCCACAAGGTAAACTTATCCTTAAAATGAAACTCAGGAAAAATACAAAGCTTAATTCCATAGGACCCGGTTAAGTAATTGATTATGATAGAGTTCCAATGTTCGTGCCATAGAGATGTGAAAGCTTTATGCTACTCTAACTCTACTCTACACTAATACTCCACCACTGACGTTACATTCTTTGTCCACACCCGCGAAATTCAAAAATTCAATACCACGTTAATTCCCGCCTTTTTTAATTCCACTATGCCAAATTAAACTAAATTGCCAAAAGTCATGAAATGTAATTCATTAAGATACTGAAAACTCTATACAAATGTAATTAGAAATGGGGTTAATGAGAATGATTTCTGTAATCAATTAAGGGCCTTTTTCAATTTTCACAACACCATATCGCCAATGTGATTGGGTTGTCAGAAAGTTAATTTTATCTAGTGCGTTATGGTCGACGTCAGGGCCCCTAGGTTCTCGGGCCCTGAGATTTCGGCTCACCTGACCTCATTGTTGGGATGGCACTGTCACTGACAAAATTTTAGTCTGAATTATAAAACTATTTTTCCAATCATTCATTTCTTCCAATTCCTACATAGCGTTTGCAAATGCACCATTTTCGATCTTGCATTCTCGTAGAGTTGAAGTTAAACCCAAATAGCCAAACCGGAGCCCGAGTTGCCATATATTTGAAACCACAAAGTTTTACCCGATTTAAACTTTAGGCGAGGCGAAGGCTGAGTAAACACAGCATAGCAGAAAGCAGAAGCAACAACCTAAAAATAAAAATAGTAAATAGTCACTTTAGACGCAAAACTTTAGACATTTATACATATTAGTTAGGAATTACGGTTTTTTTTCAAAGTGAATTTTGGCAAACCTACGTTGATCTATAAGGTGAGCAAAATAATGGCATTGGCATAAATCTGGCTTTGCCTTGTGCCTGTGCCTTGTCTATATTTGCATGTTTCTAGATGTTAGAAAATTATTTAATTTTTTAGCGAGGGTGAAGCGAAGCGTCTAACGCTACGGTTGGAAGTCAAGTCTGAACTCAACATGAATTTTTAGAAGTTTATTTTCTTTGTGGTCATCAGCGATTGAATTAGCAGGAAATGATAAAGATACGCTAAAAATTCTTAACGATGGAATTAGAACAACCATCTCACGATTTCACTTATGGAAAATCACAAGGCTCAGACTTCTTCGTCACTTTTATCATACATAAAGCAGAAGTAAATAATCAAAAATTATTTTATTTTTCAATAATTCGACAGGGAAAATCGTTTATTTAATGTTAGAACGTCCGCGTGCTAATTTACTAATTTTTTCATATTAATTTATTCCAGAGACCATGTCAAAAGGAAAGTGGATGCCAGGGGGTAAACCCATTATTCCAGCAGGACGAAATTACTATAAACTTTTCAACTGTGAGCCTTGTGATCGAAGTTTTACAAAAATATCCTATTATGAGAAACATTTGACGACTGAGTTACATTTCAAGAGAACATCAAGACAAACTTGTAGAGATTATAGCTCTGATCCAGATTTTTTTGAACAAGTTCGAAGTCAAAGAAGTTGTCGACTTCAAAAATCCTCTACTACTGCATCTCGATGTCAGAATGAAGAGGAAGAGGAAAAAACGAAAAAATCTCCGATTAAATTAGATACTCATAACCAAATACATTGTCCAACGTGTTTTTCTAGTGTTGAGAAACCAAGAATGGGAAAACATCTTGTTTCTCACTTTCATTGTCAGGTAAAAAGAAAATATTAGAATTTTTGAGGAAAATAGTGAAAGCATTATTTTATATTTGTTAACAGAAAACTTCATCAAAAGGAAGGAATGTAAATCCTGAAAGATCTCTCATTTTGGATAATATTCATGACATTGTCGTCGAAGCACCTTTTCAATGTGCCCCTTGCAAATTTTATTTTACACAAAGGGATCAACTCGTAAAACATTTTATAAAAACTCACATCAAGCTAAAAATCAAAGCACAGAGATCCGTGGATCGAAATTTAAGGTTGAGTGGATGGAATTGCTCAGCATGTCGAGATTTATTAGCTTCCGATGGTCAAGCCATGTTGGAACACTTACGAAGCCCAATGCATTTAAAAATGGAGGCAACGATCGGCAAATCCATTCCAATAATTCTCAAAGAAATCGTCATTCAAGCTTGTCCACATTGTGAAAAGAAATTCACGTTGACTCGGGAATTATTATCCCATATGAAGAAAAAGCATGAAATATTAGTTTCACGACAAACTCATATCGAAGAACCATTGGAAATCTGTGAAATGCTCACTAGTCCTAGTCCTGCGCCTGAAATTACTCTGCCTTTAGAAATTATTGAAGATTTTGTAAATTCAAGTTCTATTATATCCACAGTGCTGGATGAGGCAGCAGTGGTTGACCCTTGGCCATTGCCGCCTGTGCTTCGCCAAGGCCAGATGAAAATGCTTCCGCCTAAAGCAACAGCAGCGGCTTCTCCTGTTACTGACCAAACTGAAGCAGATTCAGTTGTTCTTACTTTTCCTTGTGAATTCTGTCCAAAAAATTTTGCCACAGCAGCTTCTCGTCAACGCCACAGCGGGAAGGCACATCCCCTCTTGGGTGGCTACAAGTGTGATCTGTGTGATTACAAGACTAAAAAACGATCTCATATCCTTCGTCATACCGCAACTCATAAGTCTGATAGAGAGAAAAAATTCATTTGTGGAGAATGTGGAGCTTCCTTTTTCCTAATGTAAATTGATTTAAAAAAATAAGTTAGCACGTTCTAATTTCCTATATTATTTTTAATTTACAGAAGTGCTCTCAATTATCATAAGAAAATTCACGTTGGAAAAACTTTTCAATGCACTTTCCCTGAATGCACATTTACTGGACGAAGTCAGTCGGATATTTCTGCTCATACTGTAACCCACGTCAGTAAAGGGACAAGTGGATTGAATTTTTCTTGCGAGAAATGCTCATACGTTGCCAAAACTAAAAAATGTCTCAAACGTCATCTCCTCCTCCTGCATGAATCCTCAGAGTCTGGACAAATACAAACTTTTCAATGCCAACATTGTTTTTTTACTACTAAACTTGCAAGTAGTTTAAAACGACATGAGCTCCAACATTTGGATCAAAGGCCTTTTCATTGCCCACATTGCGACTATGCTACAAGATCAATTGTAAGCTCAAGTGTGATTACTTTCAAGATTTTTTTAAATTAATTATATTTTATCTTCAAAGGCTAATTTAAGATGTCACGTCCTCACGAGGGCATTTCACCCTGGAAAATCTCTGTATTATTGCCGTATTTGCCTCAAGGCTGGGATTAGCGCTGACGAAATATTCAAAACTAATAAATTCGGCGATTTCCAAGCTCATGTCACTCAAAATCATCGGGAGCATCGGGATAGTCGTAATCGTGCTGGGCTGATGGCCATAGCTGGGATTGGAATGACGTCCTCGAGTGGATGTGACGATTTGCCAAAACTACCACAGGATCAACTCGAAGTAAAAGTTCATACTAGAAGAACTGCCAAGAATGTTATTAATACTCAAAAACCCATCTCGGGTTCTTCCCCACAAAGGAAGCATCCCAAAGCAGAAATTGAAAAGAAATCAAGGAAATCCTTGCGTAATGTCGTAACGATTGCAATGGATGATGGATTAGGGGATGGGGAAATCCTAGAGGTGGATGGATGCGATAGTCTTACTTGCTTTGGTGATAAAGATAATAGTTTTATAATGTCTGTTCTGGCTTCTCCTGATCAATTTGATGATATTTTTGGTGAACCTGGAGCAGGTGGCACGGAGAGAGATATTGTTTTAGATTTTACGAAATTATAAGAATATGTGTCAACCTGTCACATTAGTTTAGGCAAAAGCTAGCTTAATTTTTTAACAGTAGAAACCTAATAGAGCTTTCTAGTCTATTTTTGTGAGACGGAAGGAAAATATTGTATTTCTGATATGTATTATATTTCTATTCATAACATTTGTTGCTTAAAAGTCTGAATTAGAATCAAGCCAAGCTTGCTTCAGATTCCTCTATAATTTTTTGTATTTTTCAACGAATGGTGAATAGAGTCTCCTCATTAGATCCTCTGGCAAGCAAAATCTAATTAGTTGCAGAGGTTTAAAATTTTATATTCTTGTACTATATATCTGTGCTGTGCAATATTATTACTTCAAATATTACATTTATGTTGTAAACGTGAAATTACATTTTCTATATTACATAATGTTTACGTGTGTAATGAAGATATATTTAGAAAACGTATAATTTTATGATTGTGCCTCTATATACACTTAAAATGCATGTCTGCTGTGTTCTCAGCAAGAAAAAAAAATAAAATGTATTATTCCATTGCAAAATCAAAATGTAATGTATTACCAATGTCATGAATTTTTCAAATAATTACTACATGAAATTGAATTGAAATGACGAGCAAGAGCAGCATAACATTACAAATATAAAAATAGTTTCGAATTTAATTCATTTTTAATTCTCATAGCAGCGCTATATCTAGGATGGACACAATAAAACATTTTCCTTCAAGAAATCCTGAAGCCTGAGAGAACCAAAAATTTCAGTTGAATTAGTTTAATTGGGATTTGTAGTCTAGTCCCAACTATTTCCAAAATTATAGATAAAATAGTTATTTCTTTTTCTTCAGTGCAAAATTAAGCTGTAGCTGTAAAGCTTTGTCTACAAAATTCTATTGAGGTGAGTTGAGACCTTCGATTTTTAGCATGGGCCTAGCGCCCGGTTTTGACTTTTTTTTATCACAAGGAGAATCTAGCCTAGCCTGTCTAGTTGGCTAGCTAAATTAATTTTATCTGGGCGTCTGGGTCCTCCCTGTCCCTTTTCTAAATTACAATTTTCATCTGGTTCTAATTCACGATCACACCCTTTTTGACTTGACAGGTTGATTGATCTCAGCTCAGCTCGTGGCTTTGGTCAAAGTTGATCTGTCTGCGTCTCTGTCAGTGTCAGTGTCTGTCAGTCATGGCCAAAGAAGGTGGAGGTCACGGTCACGGTGCCAATGGTTCGGCAACGGCGACTGGAGCCTCTTACTTTTATGAAGATGAAGTTTTCCATGTTGGCAAAAATGGAGATTTGGAATTTGGAATGGTGACCGAGAATTGGGAAATGTATGATTCGAGTGACGAAGAAGAGGATGAGGATGCTGGAAGAGTTCCTCAGGGTCATGTTGCTGTAAGTTTGTTAGAGTAATTTAACGTTGACCTCCGACCTTACCATATTTTGCTCTGTTTATAGGTCACTTGGCATCCAAGGGGAAAGGAAGAAGTTTTACCAGAGTCAAAGGTATCCATGCGTAATGAAAAGTTAAATTATAAATTCTATTTTTCTATGCTATTTTTATGAATTCAGGTCAAACTGAGTGATCGCTCTCTGATGCCTGGTGATGTTGTCCGTCGTCTGATTGCTGGAAAAGATACTCAAAGGGGATATTGCCGAAATATTCGTGTGTCTGCTGCAGTCCAAATCCATGGGACTAAAAAGATTATTACGAATGTTTTGGCTTCTAATTTGAAGTCTGTCCAGGTAAAAATTAATATTATTTAAAAGCTGTTTGCTATATGAAATGAATAGTATTCTAATGTTTCCAACATCTTTGGCAGAAAATGCAATCAGATACAGCCGTGTACTTGGATTCTTGGATCGGCCTAGTGAGAGACATAAGATACAAAATAAGCCTTCGATTTGCAGATAATTCAGCTTGCATTGCTGACAGTTGCCTGATTGGAGAACATTTTGAGGATACACGTCAAAGTTCAGATGGTTTCGGTGGTGGAGATGTTTTTTATCCGGGTCAGAAACTCCGTGGTCAGGTAAAGCAAGAATTTGGGATTGAAAAATTAGGTTATCCATATTACAAGGCTGAATATTTTAATTGAATCAAAATTATTTATTTAGATGAAATATTTGAGAGATGCAGACTGGTCTTATATGTCTGATGATATGAAACGTGCCAAGGATCGTAAAATGGTAAATGCGATTGTCACAAATGTGGCAGTTGAGTCTATGAGTGTTCAGTGGCAATGGCAAACCCCTGAGAGTCCTTTACAGCAACAACAACAACAACAACAGCAGCAACAACAGCCGCAGCAAACAACCGTTGTTGCTGGCGGTGAAGTTGGCAAACCACCCAAAGTCAATAATTATGAAAAGCATCCTCCACCTACTTTGGTCACGGAAGAAGATTTGGCTCGAGTGACTTGTCTCAATCTCTTTGACTCTTGCACCGTTCAACTCGGTGACATTAGTTTTTACACACCATCTGGAAAAGATGTCATTCTTGAGAGAAGTGATTGGAAAAAACTCATGGCTGCTGGGATTCATGGACCTGCATTGAAAGTAAAAACTTCGGAGACGAAACTAATTATGGATTCATCCGGTGCCGTAGCCGCAGCAGGGAAAGTTGAGGAATCTGCTTTGGTCGATGTTGACTCAGCAGTTGAGAGTGATACACCGATTAGGACAGAGTCAGCTCCCAAAACAAATTCACAGCACAGTCAGCTGGTAAGTTAATTTTAAAAATTAACAACTAAGATCTAAGTTCTGTTTTCGTACATAAAATCTTCTTTAATTGTTTCAGTCTCAGCATGGACGAAAAAAGTCCCTTCCAAGGGTCTCAACTCGAGCCCTGAGGAAAAAGAAGCTCAAGAAATCTCGTCAACAGCCAAAATTACAATTGGTTCCTGCTACACCCATTGTGGTTGAAGCAGTTCATACGTCCTCCACAGTTGATGTCGTTTGGCAGGTAAATTGAGTGATTAATTTAGTGCGTTTTAGATTTAATTAATATTTTGTTTTAATTCAATTAGGATGGAACAATTGAGGAAAATATGATGAGTATTGAGCTTTATCCAATTCATCATTTGGATGACCATGAATTTTTTCCGGGGGATTTTGTCATTAGAGCAGAATCAACTGATTTCCGGACATATGGCGTTATTCAAAATATGGATCATGCAGGTAAGAATTCATTGTTGGACTACTTGTAAAAATTTAGATTTTATTTGCACTTTTGTGTGTGTATCAGGTCGTGTTGCATTGGTAAAATGGTTCGAGGCATATTCATTTATTGGAGAACAACGTCCCACTGAGCTTCAAGTTGAGGAAATGTCAGTCTACGATATCAAGGATCATCCAGATTTTCGATTTCGCCCTGGGACTATTGTGATTCGAGTTGCCAATCAGCTACCTAATCAACATGCAGCTGGTCAGATTTTGGACAATTATCCCGATGGACAGGTGAGGAAAAAAATTTAAAACTTATAAGTCTATTCAAAATTAATTAATTTTGATGAATAGGTGCGTGTTTGGTGGACAAATGATCAGACGAGCTCATGTTGGCCACAAGATTTATTTCGACTTGGAGATTATGATTCAGACGAGGGTGAAATGTGGGATGATAATGCTAATGGATCTGGAGATGATTGTGAGGATGGAGTTGAGAGTGATTCTTCTTGGGAAACAGAAGCTGAAGAAGAATTGGTTGAGTCAGCTGACTCTCTTGCTCGTTACAATTCAATTGGAAAACTCATTGAACAAATTCAATCTACTTTGGTTGGAACTCGAGAATCGATTATTGCAACTGCTCCTCTCTCTGTCTCTGAAGATGGACAAGCTGTGTCCAATACTAATTTGAGTGATACACTCGATAGCCGTTCAATTAAAAAGAAATTGGTTCTTATTTTTAGAGACTGCCAGTAAGTTTTAAGAAATTAATTTAAGTTTGGATATTTTAAATAGTTTTTTTTTGATATTTTAAGGTATTTGGATAAACTGATGGGCTCCAAGTTTTTTGATGAGAAAAATCTCAAGGATTGGTTCAAGGATATGGAAGATACTTGCAAAGGAGGTCAAATGATTGAACAAGTCAAGCGAATTTTTTCTTCGGATTTGGAGAAGAGTGGAAGTTCTTTGAGTATTAAGGATTTGCTCAAAGCTGAAACGCCAACACATGCAGGGACAGATGGAGAACCCTCCACAAATGTCATTGACCCAGGCACTGGCTCTGAGGGCGAAGGAGAAGATGGTGGGAAAATCGGAGTAGGAGATGCTACCTCACACAATGTCATGATCTCTGAACTTTGCTCTGTAATTCTTAACAAACTGCTAGCAGCTCATAGTGAATATGAATCTCGTTTTGGGAGTGCAATTACAAATGCATTGACTGATAGTGAAGGAAAAATCTTGCCTAGTATTACGGAAGAATCTCCTACTGAGGATGAGGATGATAAATCAGTGGCAGTGGCGGCTAAGGATAAAGAAGCTCAAAATGTAGAATCAGATATTGGCCTGATTTCTGGACAAGATTCTCAAACTCAGACCAATGTTGAGAAACCAAAGGAAGAAGAGGTTTCTGCCGCTCTGCCGGAGAAAAAATCTTCTCATTTTACTTTAATAGATAGTGTCCCAGCCACTCATCGCTATCGTTTGACTTCTCTTCAACCCACGAATCAACGTCAATTCCTCAAAGCTATACGATCTGAAGTTTCAAAGCTAAGAGAAAATTTACCAGATGGAATTCAGTTCAAAGGATATGAAGATCGTATGGATTTGTATTCTGTCATGATTTCTGGCCCTGAGAATACACCATATGAAGATGGACTTTTCTTTTTTGATATTCAACTCCCATCTTCATACCCAGACTCACCACCCCTTGTTCACTACGTGTCTTTTTGTCCAGATCGATTAAATCCTAATTTGTATGAATGTGGAAAAGTTTGCGTTTCTCTCCTGGGGACATGGAGTGGACGTGGAACTGAGGTTTGGACTTCAGAAAGCTCTCTTTTGCAACTATTGGTCTCAATTCAAGGTAAACATTTAAAATATGGAGTAGTTTGGCAGTTTAATATAGCATGTGTCAAAATCTAGGATTGATTTTGGTCCCTGAGCCCTACTATAATGAAGCTGGCTATGAGAAACAACGTGGGAGTCAACAAGGGATGGAAAATTCCAGGATGTATAATGAAATGGTGCTCATAAAATTAGTTCAGTCCATGTCTCGCATGCTCGCTAATCCACATTCTCCTTGGGAGGAAGAAATCTCACGTCATATTCAATTTCACGGACCACGGTACAAAATATTTTGATATTTTTTTATTGATTATGTGTCTTTTTAAAATATATTCATAATCATAATTTATATTTTTCTAGAATGATCCAACGCTACCGTCAATGGTTAATGATATCAGAGAAAACGTCCGCCAATCCCGGTAAGCTCAAATTATGAATGATTGACCTGATGTTGACCTTGACCTGATCATGATTTTATTTGCAGGTGGTGCAGGAGCTGCACTGAATGAAGATGATGCGATTGGACAACCAGGATTTCCTCTCTTGCCAGTTTCAAAAGGATTTTCAATCACTTTGAGAAAAACTCTGGATAATTTTGCCAAGCAATGTGCTCCATCCACTCCAACCTTATCCGCTCCATTGGGGCTTGGTTTTGGCCTTCCCCCGTCCTCACCTTCCCCAGCTGCTTCGTCTACTACAGATGCTAATGCCAACTTGAAATCTTAAACTCAATTCAAAAGATCTCATTTGCCATAATACCAATATACCATGTCAATTTTTCATCGCCATTCAAATCTAAATTCTAAAGATTAACACTAAATTATTTCGGTTAGTAAATATTTCCAAATCTAAATTATTCCGTCGGACTAGCTCTAAGAGTCAGTAGAAATTCAGCAATGCAAATGTAAAACTTAGTAATGCTCATATAGATAATAATAAGGAATCCAATGTTTGGAAAAATTGAGTAGATTTCCTCGGGTTAATTAATTACTACTTACTTGAATTACGCACTGCTACTAATTAAATTAAGTTAAATTACTGCGTTAGGCTCGCCTATTGTTATTGGTGTGAGTGTGCCAGTGGAAATTGTGTCTGTATTTGCTTATGCGATTCAGGAGTGATTGGATGGGATCCGGTACACGAAAATTGCGACGATTTAGTATTAATTAATTAATTATATATCATTTCCACTGAGTCATGTCAAAATTGAAGTCAGTTAGTTCATTAGTTTAATTTAATTTAATTTAATTAGAGAAGATAAAGCACTGAATTCTCAACGTGGTCAAGAATTTAAATTTAGTCAATTCGGACATTAAATAAATGATTCAATATTAAGTCGCTCAATTATGACAAAACTTGTTTTAAATTATTTCTTCTTAGACTGGGTAATTTTAGTTAGAGTCACAAGGTCAAGGCCAGCTACTCATGAGCTTGAGTAAAAAATTCAATCGCATATTTCCCCGGCCTGTGTTGGCCTAGGCGCGAAAAAATTGAGGCGATCACCAACCCTTTGAAAAATACATTGTGGAATTTTATTGTTCTTGACGTATTTTTTAATTATTAATTATTATCACCTAATCACTCACTGATTTTAATTGTTTGATGACATCAGTCGTTTCATCCATATCATCTCTAACTGAGAATCTAAAAATAGCCAACAAAATGGAATCAGATGAAGGAGAAATAATTGAGACAGAAGCAACTGAAATGGACACAACCGGTTTGTTTGCTTTTTTGCTTTGTAATTTGATAATACAACGAATAATTAATTAAAAAGATAAATAATTTTATATAAATATTAAATATATATTTATCCATGAACAGATATTGGAATGGAGACTGAACTCCAAACAGAAGGTTATGAAGATCCGTTGGAAGTTGAAATTGGAAATGAAACAGATGTCGTGATGACGGTTGAAGATGCAGATGCGGACGCAGATGCTGATGCTGAAGCGGAGGCAGATGATGAAAATGATGGAGATTTGGATGAAAATGAAAAAGAAAATGGTGATGGAATAACAAGATGATTATGAAGAGGAAGAATGTCTAGAAATTACAAGAAGGAGAGTGTCTCAAGATAGGGAAGGAAATTGTTATTGGTAAGTCAAAAGGAAAGCAAAACCTAAAATAGTCACTTGAATTCTTTGCAATGTACTAAATAGTTTGCTAAAAACTCATTGTTATTCTCTGATTTTAGTGGAAAGGACCGGAACCTAAACATTGCTGAACTTTTATGTGCCTCTTGTAATCGATGGTATCATGAATCCTGCATTGGCTACCAACTGGGGAAACTCGTCCCATTCATGATGAATTATGTTTTTATATGTAAAAATTGTTCACCATCTGGCCTAGAATCTTTTAAACGAAATCAAGCACGTGAGTTTTCCGTAATATCTACCTCAGAGCAATATTTCAATTTCAATGTAATATTTTTTTTCTTTGTAGAATTCTCCCAGATGTGTGTAACAGCCCTGGCCAATATTACCCAAGCAGATGTGAAGGAAGGGACAAATCGTAAATTATTTTCTAAAGATAAAGATATCATCCCATTTTTTGATATGCATTGGGAGGGAATGACGACGATGTCTAGACGGGCAACTTCATCTTGGCATGGGACGGTACGAAAAGATAACATAACCTAACATACGGAAATATTCAAATTGAAACATGATTTTAAATGATTTATTATCTCCCAGGTGTCGCGTACTCTTCAGAAAGATGTTGGAATTTATCTCAAGTATGATGATATACCAGAGGACCCGGATTCACCTTACTATGGTCTAATGTCTTTAGATTTAACACAAATTAGACCAAATTATGATGCAATGATCCGTACTGGACAACTCCGAGTTGCCGAATTACATAGTAAATACAGTTACATTTAAAAAATGTTTAGGCGTAATGTCTTCTAATGTATTTTTAATTATTTACTAGACAACAATGCAACTCTTCGAAGAGGAGGGAAACGACGAACAGTGGCTGACCTCGTGGGTTTTAGTCAAGCATCAATTGCAAAAAAATCTCGTGGAGATAATTTTTTAGCAAAACAGAACATGGGTCATGGCTACCCATCGGAGCATCCGTTCAATAAGGAAGGCTATCGATACATTTTAGCCGAGCCCGATTCAATGGCTCCATTTCGTCAAGAATTTGATGAAAGTAATGATTGGGCCGGTAAACCTATTCCGGGTTGGTTGTATAGAGTCTTGACTTCACCAGTTGTTCTTCTGGCTCTTCATGATCGTGCAACTCAACTCAAGGTTTCTGAAGATCGTCTCTCTGTGACTGGGGACAAAGGTTATTCTTTGATAAG